>WEIV01021060.1:53506-67766 GCA_013390005.1 Calyptomena viridis
CCTCTCCCCTCCCCTCAGTTGCACCCCCTTGATAAGGTCAAGCCCAAGGGTCCCAAGCGCTCTCTGGAGTAGGCTCTCCTTGGGGTCGGATCCCCAATAAACTGAGCTGTTTCACCCTACTCAGAGTCATTTTCTGCTTCCTTCGGCAGGCAGTAGCCAAAGGTCCTTCCTCCTGGAGCGCTGGTTAGGGACTGGCGAACTGGCCACACTCAAGAAATCCCTTGCAAGGTGTGTGGCAGGGCGTACTGCCTGGCTAGTGGCTCCAGAGTTGCCGGGGTGCCCAATCTCTCCCGTGGAGAGACATTTGGTGCTCTGGTGCCCGGACATCTGCCTCGTGGCCCTCAAAGGTGGCTGCCAGCTGGCCTGGGCTCGAGCAGGGTTTGAGGAGCAGCCATCTGGGAAGGCACTGCGGCAACTTGTGGTCTCTCCAAATTGGGTTCATTTCTCCCAGCAGTTTACTTTTAAACCAGCCCACAGCCACACTGTTAATCCTCAATACAAATCACCAAAGTAATACCATGCTGAAAGAACATGGCATATTTTAGCTTAAATTCAAATTCCCATTAATTCCTGCTGTTTACATTCCACCATTTTACGCACTCCTGTACATACAAATATTTTACTAGCACTCGTTTGCTCATAACAGCTACACAAAAAACAATGAACAGAGATAAAGTTTCCATAGATAAGAATTCGATAACTAGGAAAGTCCAGAATTAATGGGGTTTATCCAACCTTTTATTTGTTTCCCCAATAAAAGTACATTATGCTAACTTTTAAAATGTGGCTTGTCCTAAGTTAAGAGCACCAGGTCAGTACTGCAGAAGGAATTCTGGATGCTCGCGTTCCAGAGATGGGGAGCCAAGATGTTGTTACTGACTTTGGTGTACACTGAGTATAAAATCAATTGGCAATATTTAGATACATATCAGCAATAAATCTAATCAGAATTATTCACGCAATCATTGTATCCTTCTCATGCCTGGCTGAGAGCCTTGTCTTGTCTACAATGCAACACTGACTTCAGTTATGGCTATGAAGGTGTAATGCTTTTGCAAAGGAAAATCTCATGATGAACAGCAGAAATTAGTTCTATCTGAACTGCGATAACAGCAATTTCTGATGGTGGTGAGAATTCCCAATACAGCAGCGATGGAACTCGGTTCTCTATGGCAGTATTACTGACCTTATCTTGAAACAGTACTCTGAATGAGGCAGGAACCTCAGAAGACACCCCATGCACATAAAAATGAGAAGTTCAACAACCACCCCACGCCTTCCCCACACAGTCTTCACCACACAGCCTGCTGCACAACAGGCTCTTCCACAAAGATGACCAGAAGAGACTGCACAGGTTATCATCATCTTGGCATCCTCTGATTTTAAGAGCTCCTCCCTAACAAAACAATGTTTTGTGCAAAATCTGTTATGCTTTACACGAACAATTTGATCTCTCCTCCCACTACTGGCTCCCCCAGAAACAATTTCACTTCCTCCAGGAAATCAATCTACAATATTTGAAGTGAAAGACTAAAGCCAAATCTTGGAGAGGAGGGGAGGAATGTTCAAAGACATAGTTCTTAAGTACAATTTACAAATTTCTGAAACTTACCAAATGACCAAATTTGGGGCAATTTTCAAAATAGTAGCTAAAAGCTACCCACAGCACAAAGGTTACCCATTCCCTAAATTCCAAGTCCATGCTGTAAGGCTTGAATATTTGTAGTAAGGGTCCTCCAGGTACAGGTTTAAGACATCCTGGCCATTTTGTCTGAAATTAAAAATAAATATAGGCAACCTGAGGCAGACTTTGGCATCTTTTTTCTTGAAATGACTGTATTTCACTGAATTGTGCTAGAAGATCACTGCTCCAGGGCCATGCCTTGACTTCAGGGTCCTGGCACACACACCTACACCTCTTTGATAAGGCCCTGTCTAGCCTTTTTGTTACCTTCTCTCAGCGTGTTAGAATATAAACCCCTTCTCCTCAATGCACATCTCAAGTAAGTACACCTCTAGTAAGAAACTCCTGACCCTTCTTGGGGTAGAAGGCACAATTTCTTGTTAGATCAGAGACTGCACAGTGCTTTCTAGGACAGTAATAGAAAACTCATGCTCAGTTACGCCAATTCAGTCATTCTCCCATTTCCAAACTGAATGCAGAAGCACATTAGCTGACGCCAATTTTTGATCCAAACTTCCATAAATTGAAAACATTTTTCCTCCCTGTGATGGAGACAAGAATCTCAACAACTACAGGTATATGAAAATGAGGGAGAGATTAAGTTACTTATCCAATATAACGGCTCATAGTCTAAAATAAAAATCAACGAAGCTGCACAAGGATCAACAAAAATCAAGCTTGGGTGATAGTTAAAAAAAAAATGAAAAGAAAATGCTCAGACTCTCTCTGTAATGTTTTTCACTCACTTCTTTCCCACACCAACTGTGACAATACTATAAAAAGTGTCATGTACCTCATGAAATACTGTCTCCAGACTCACATGAAGAAATTAATTGATGAACTGGGGTTTTGATTTAAACTTGGGACAGTGTATAGTTACACAAAGGTCATTTTTATTCAGCAAGACTCTGGTTTATGTTAGTAGACACACATGTGTTTATGTTTTTGAGCATACTATGTATAAGCATCTGTTGAAGGGAAAATAATGTTATACCGTCAGGGCTCCTATACTGGAGTTTTTCTTCCTTTTATCGAAGTCCCAATACCAGATAAAGAGGTCGGACTCGCAGCTTCTCAGTTTCTCTTGTTGTTTATTAAGTTCTTATCACAATCTCAGCATGCCATCCTAAACCCAGATTTAACACACTGAAACATGTGCTGAAAGGTTTTAAGGACTCTGTTATCCAATGAACTGATACTATGTACTATATTTACAATTCTGTACCAGTAATCACAACTTGTTGCTAACACGTTTCTTCTACCTCAATCTTATTCTACCAATGCCTTTGTGCCAACTCTACTGCAGGGCATGGAGCAAGAAGAAAAAGAAAAGAGAACTTAGGGCAACACCCAAAATGCTCCATCTTGTCTTCTTTTATTTCCATACTACAAAACCCAAAACTACAAGTTTCCCCTCTGTGATAAACTAAACTATAATCTAACTTATGTTTTTATTGCTTTTGCTTCTTCCATTAATGTTGGAAGCTTTTCCCAGGGGCACAGATCAAAGACTGTGTTCTCCTGGGGTTTCTGCGAGGGTCCCAGACCCTCCGGGGCAATTTGAGGGGTAGTCACGATATCCTGGACTCCGACATTATACAGCTGAAGTAAGGTTAATATACATTGCATCCTACTTCTGGAAAAGACAGAGTACGCAAACAGAGAAAAAAAAGAAGACAAATGGTGCATACTCTTCCCTTCTCCCCTTGAAGAAAGGATTCTAATTATGAATAGATGAGTACACCACAAGCTACAAATGTCCTGCGATATGCTCATTGCTCCACTTTAACATCAACTATTTTGCTCAACTATCTTGCTCAGAAATCAGAGACTGCTACCAAACACAAACATGTTCAGACAAAGGGCAGGACGTTTCCTTTCAAAGGCATAGCCAGTGACATGAAATGAGCTCCACTTTGCCAGCCTTTTTCCATAATAATAATGTGATTGTCATTCTCTTCTAATTAAATTAGTCACTTCTACTTCCCATGCAATACATTCTCCTTCCCTCCTCTTCCTTGGTCATGATAAATCTCCATGTGACCTAGCCTTCCCATAATTTTGCCTAATTGGTTTCAGCTGTCATTTTTGAAGCTGAAATACACAGAGAGCCCGGGGCTTGTGAATGGAACAGGAAGCATTTCCAACCACATTCCCATCATGTAAAACCAGCAATGTGAAAGAACCCTTCCATTAAAACAAAAACAGGAGTATTTGGCTGCCGGCAATGCCATCATGCAGCAGACAGATTGTGTTGCTCCACTGAGGCAGCAAGGCTGTTGTGAGCCATTCCTCCCTGTTCAAAGGAGAGCACACATTATTTATGCCCTAGCAGCTTTCCTGACTAAAATACCCTCCCTTTTGTATCCAACAAATTCTTAAACTGATAATATAATTTACCAATAAAAGCACAGGCAGCAGGAATATTTGAAGTGACACGAGAACAAAGAAAAGTTAATTCCATTTAAATGGCATGTATACTCCAACCTAAGTGCTATGCAGATTACTGCACCACAGTTTAAACTCATTTTATGTTGCTGTTATTTTCAGAAGTGTCATAAACTCTCATTGTCATGTATTTCTGTGGTTTTCTAGAATTCAATCTTTTCCCTCTATGAGATGACACAGTGTCAGCCATGCTAACAAAAAATACCTTACAAGCTATCTCTGGGTGATACCTAAGCAACTTTCAGCAAAACAGCAGCAGGCAACAGCACCAGCTGGGCTGAGCAGCAGGCGAAAGATATATATTAAGGATTCAAGAAAGAAAAAAATGCCCCACAAGACACCTTTAATGAAAACAATTGTGCTAACAGATGTTTCTAGCGCCTTGGATTTCTCTCACACTGTCAACAGAGACAAATATACTTCAAAATACATGAACAATACTGCATAGAAAAGGAGGCTGGGCAGCAGTGGAGAATATAATACAGATAGAAACCTACCTGAAAATCCCAGAGAGAAAAAGTAATGCACAGTTTGGCTGTTAGTAGAAAAGATAAATTTATTTATGGATACAAAGTCTCTGTTCATTTCACAAAGAACAATCTGGTCCCTTACAGACAAGTGAGACACACACAGCTGAGGAAAGAACTGCTGAATGAACCAAGAGATCCTCAACAAAATACAGTTTTCTAAAGCTGCTAGTTTCTCTTCCCCCTTATTCTCTGGCCACCTTAGTAATTCTATCAGCTTTGTATTCTAAGTAAATCAGGTTAAGGAGAAAAAACCTACTTAATTTAGTGAGATTATTTTAACAAAAGAATAAAAGAATGACGTTCCAAAAATCAGTAGGAATTCCTGTTTAGTATGACCAATAACAGCATCTAATGATCAGCATGTGCAAACTGTGATGGAGTTATAGACCCCAAAATCAATCGGGTTGGGACAATTTTTGTACGCTGTAATATATGTTGTGTATGCACTTTTTCTTTAATTTACTAAGTCATTGAGCTTCCAAAGCACTGACCATTATATCCGCTACATCGACACATAACAAAAAACAAATCTGAAGATACAAAAAAATTTTCTCATTAGAGTATGGCAGATACTCATAAGCTCATGGTGAGAGTACTTGCTCCAGAACCACAAAAGATGAAAATACATATGGCAGGGAGGCTGACAATCCATATAAAGCCACAGCTAAGTCAAGTATCCACACTAATATCAGCATGGTACTGCCTGTGGATAGTACAAACATATCTACACAAGCTCAACTGTCATAAGAGCCTTTGCTATGGTGGTGTGCAGGGCTACAAAAACCAGGCCATCTTCAGAGCAGGAAAAGACCAGTGCAAACACTTTCTTTGAAAGCTTCCACATCCTATGTGGACCTCTCCTCACATTGGCTGAGTGACTTTTTCCTGTCATGCATCCTAATCCTAACTGTCCATGCGTGTTCACAAGATTAATAAAAATTTTATAGGGAAAATGGCAGTTCAGACTGTAAGGCATACAAAAGAAAAAAATGATGCTTCCATGGATTAGATTTTCTTTACTCAAAGTGGTAAAACAAGAAAAAATTAATAAGGCCTTTTAACTTTCAGGAGATGGCTCTGTTTATTAGTCAAGCTTCCTTAATTATTTTTTGTATCATAAAACTGCAAGCATCTTATAAAGATATCTGCAGTTATTGATTTGCTCATTCTGACTTTAGGATTTTTACTACTATTACTTTGCCAGAGTTGCTCACCCCAACTTTCTGTTTTTAAAGATTTCATAGATGTATTTTTTATCAATATGATTAAATTAGTACAAAGCTACATACTGCAGGTTTAGGAATGAAAAAACTATTTTAAAGATTTAGAATTATGGTAATCATCACTCTCCAAAAAGC
The DNA here is from genome assembly GCA_013390005.1 of Calyptomena viridis. Classification (NCBI taxonomy): domain Eukaryota; kingdom Metazoa; phylum Chordata; class Aves; order Passeriformes; family Eurylaimidae; genus Calyptomena; species Calyptomena viridis. Next base: position 59,527 of record WEIV01021060.1, read on the forward strand.
CAGGTTTCAGGTTGGTGTTTTGTTCATTTGTTTCTTTTTTCAATCTGCACTGAATAAATCAGAGCTTCACATTTGAAAAGAAATTAAATAACAGTTACAACCCATACTATTAAAGAGCCTGATTAAAAAATATTTTAATTAGATTGGACGATCTCTAGTGCAAGTTCAGATACTGTCAGGTTTCACCCCAGAGGGATTTGGACAATGCCAGTTTATTACCAAAATGAAAAGATAAGAAATGTGTAGCATGTCACCAGAACTACCAATAGTAGAGGCGCCCAGAAATCTGTAACATAGGAACAATTAATTATTTAACAAACAAACAAAACCCTAAACAACAAAAAAACAACCAAACAAAAAAACCCCACCAAACAAAAAACCCACTGCAACTAGAAGGATTTTTTATTACTATTATTTTGTTTAAAGTAGCAAAATGAGCTGATTTGTTTTCTTCAATTCCTGATACAGGAGAGCAACAGCACAGTAACTTCACTGAAAGACTTAAAGTGCTCCTATTTAGCTAATAAAAATTATAATGCAGAAAGATACACATAGAAAGGATGTCAAAAGGAAAACATAATAATATTACCTATATCTACTATCAATGACACGTAATTCTGTTATTTGCCTAAACTGTTCTTAAAATTGATAGTATTAGACAAACTACCACTCCATAGCTTTGTTATTGTTACCATGAAAGAGGCATTCCTAGAGTTTAATCTTTCCCTTCCTTACTGCATTTTCAGATTTTCTTTTTTATCCTCTTTACCATTCACACAGAAATAGGTCACTGACTTCCTCTATATTTAAAGGTTGTAAACATTTCATCTTTTTCTCCCCCAATTCTTAAGAGCCCTACTTACTTTGACTTTTCCTTAGAAGCCTTTATTCTTGATGTTTACTCACTCTTGTCTTTTTTCCCCCTCAGGTCTCCAGCTGATTCATGCCTTCCTTCTGTGTACAAATTTACCATTCAGGATGGTGACCTTGCCTGTATTGAGTAGAGTGTCATCATATCTACTATGCATATGCAACTCACTACATGTATGTTTTTGATGGACTACAATTACATTTGAAATTTTTATCTGTAATAGAAGAAAAAAAACTAATTGAGATCTGTCATTAGACAGAACATCTCATGTGATTTCCAGTGTTGCATCCATCAGCTCAACTCCAAATGTTTCTTATGTTTTGATTTTGTTGTGTGTGTCGTTTTTGTTGTGGTTTTTTGTAAATACTTCCACTGAATACACTTGTTAGTACTTAATAAAAGGAAGATTAAATAATAGATGCCAATTATTAAATGGTGCACAGCACACCAATATTTGGTAAGGTCACAAAAAACATTAGTACATTGCACAAGAAATAGACATTCAGATACACACAGCTTACAGTCTGCTGGATTGTAAATCTTGACTAATCTTGTTAACGAATCTACCTATCAGCATGCATCCTCCATATGAAGTCTGCAAAACTTCTGAGAGGTCCTGCATAGTCAGGATGACGAGGCAAACTGAGTAAAATCTTCCCTTCTTCTGCTAGACCTGTGTAAGTTTTTTAGCCTAGCACGAGTATTTTTATTTAAATTTAAATATAATTTTTCATTCCTTCTTTCCTGCTGATTCCCATGTCTGGCACAGTCTTTACTTCTTGGCAAACGACTAAGCAATTTCCTTCTGAAATCCCATATGAATCCCGACCTCCTGAAGCTGATTTTGTTTGCATTTCCAGCCTATACCTGGACTTCAGTGGCTCCTGTTTCTATCTGCTCATTAGAACTTGAAAAACAAGGCTTTCCCAAGAGCAGTATTCCCTTACTGCCTCTTCTCAATAGTATAGGATTTCCTTTCTGTTCTCAGCCCTGTTCCATCATCTTTTTGACTGCAATTTAAGTGCAGCCTGGAGCTGACTGGCACTGGCTCTGCTGGAAATGCGGGAAGCTTCCAGCAACTTCTCGAAGAAGCCTCCCCGCAGTAGGCCCTCCCCACTACCAAAAACCTGGCCACAGAAATCCAATACAAATGCATCTTGGAGCAAACCTAGAGCAAAAGACAGGGGTTAAACCAATTGCTCCCTTCTTCAGTCCAAGTAAATGGAAACTACTAAATTCAACTGTTCCCGTGTTGGGAGCCCTTAATAACTCTGCTCCTTCCTGGAGTGGACAAGCAAGAGTATCTGCCAAGAGGTGCCAAGAGGCATTTGGCTTGTTTCAGAGCTTCACTAGCTTCCATTCCTTCCTTATCATAGCTGGACAAGCACTGTGATCTCAAACGGGAAGACAATCACCCATCATTTCACTTTCACACCAAAATAATGTAATGCTGGCTCCAAGTAAGTTCTACTCTCAGTCAAGGATTAGAAAAACTCCTCCTTCCTTCTTGTGCCCCACTTCCCTAATTTCCTCTAGGTATTAAGCACCGCTGAATGATCCTAGTGATTAGAGCTCAAAAGCCACTCTGAGACACCACTGATTTTCCCTGCTCTTTCATCCACTAAAATAATGTGGGGTTTTTTGTTTGTTTTCACAATCAATCAATGCCATCTTACCTTCAGTTTCAACACTTGTTTCCTAATAAAATAAATAAAACCAGAAAGCGAGTAATAGTGTTTGATCCGAATTATCAAAAGTTATAAGAAATTCAAATTTTCAAAGGAAAATTGTTGGTCCTTGCAGGTAATGGGTTTTGACTGCTTCCTTACATAGTACTTTTCTAAGACGCCCCCAGACAAATTCAAAAAAATTCTGTAATTCTTAATTTTGATAAACATTATAAATATATATCAATTTCCCATGAGCAGTAAAATGAGAAACACACACCGATTTTTTTCTTACAGGAAATGGGAGAGAAATCTAACAAATGAACTTTATTAAGTAAACTCACTGTATAACAACCTATTTTAGCTGCTGTAATGAAGCAATGGTAATTAAATGGGAAGTAGCTTTTAAGAAGCAAAAACATACACAAAGATGAAAAAAGGCAAGGTAATTGAAAATTCTTGAGTTTAAATTACATTATTAGATTAGTCTGGAGCTTTTTCACCATTGAGGCAGAAATAATACTACTCATTACTAATACTTCCAATTATAAGTCTATCTGTTCTTGTTTCAAATCTAGTTCATAAATATGGAAGTATGAGGAAGTAATGCTATACAAGCTCACTCTCACACGCCAGGAATAGGATGAACTGCTAGTTCATTTATTGACAATAATATACTTACATAATTACGCATAATACTAAAAACCTCATTATCATTCTACCAAGCCTGTAGCAACACATATTGCATAGGATTGCCTTTCAGCAATTAAATATTTCTAAATACAGTCATCTTCCTTTTAAATAAACAAGTGAAGCGACAAACGGTAGCAGCTAATGATCATTTTAGAATGAATGGATGTAAAACCATCTTCAGAGTTCTCTCAATATGTCTGAGATGTCACCTCCTTGGGCAAAGCACTTGCACTAAAGCCAACATGCCTCAACTAACAGCTAAACAGAGCCTGGCAAGGAAAGGAACAAAACCTATGCAGTCATACTCCTCTGAAGCTGAACCAACCTTTCTCTTTTGGAAAACTGCAGTTTCAGGTAGCATAAGCAAAGTGTTTCAAAATGTCACATTTTGTTTTTAGATATTGTTTAGCACATCCCAGTCAACTATACAGAAACTATTTTCTGTACCATTTGTACATGAAAGACTATCAGCCCTTCAAGTTTTGTAGCGGAAATTCCAAGCAGCTCATTCTCAAAACTCCCCAGGTAACAAGCAATGGCTCTCAGTCCTCCAGTACTGAGCTCTAGGCTCCCATTGTAATACGGTGATGTAAGAATTAATAAAGAATACAAAGAAATTATGCCTTCCTAACAAGGTACTGTATGTACTAAACTATTTCCAACTAAGTTCTTTTATTCAAAAGGAATAAGCTCCCTTTCTCTTCTTCCACAGCTCTCCACATTCACCACCAAAATAAGTATATGGAGAATGAACTTCTCCTGATCTTCAGCTGACAGACAGAATTTTTAAAAGATTGACTTTTCTTGGTTCTGCAGACCACCAAGGTTAAAAATAAAAAACTCCGTTATATTTTCTTCTGTCAGACTTTCATATAAAAAAAGAATCTAATTTGAGGTACACAGAGAATTTAATCACTGCCATGTTTCCTTTCAGAGGCTATTCAGCTTTCAGCTTTTAACTTATTACTGCAATGCATTTTGTGATGAAAGGTGCTACATGAAATTAAATTCCATTCTACTCTTTCAGGGTCAATGCTGAAACTGAACACCTCTGATAACCTCAGATGTTTCATCAGTATTATTTTCTCAATGGAATCATTACCAACCTAGCAATCCAAAGTTTCCATTTTCTGAGAACTCTTGGATCACTAACTCTTGGATCAGAATTCTTGACCTAAACTGTTCGTCCCTAATTTTAACATGACATCTCACTCAAATGTTTTTTATTATGTTTGAAATTGTCAACAGTGATCAATGGCAACAGTGTATCAGTTCCATGATGACACTTTATGAAATAAAGTCAAATTCAGCTCCTTTTAGTTTGTTAGGCTTCAATCCTTCAAAAATGTACTCTACCATGTAATTTTAATCACATGAATATTTTTGCTTATTTCAGTGCAAATTACTCATATGATTGAGCTAAACCACACACAGGTGTTAAAATAACAACAAACCAGACATTACAGATATAGAGCTCAGTAACACCAATTATATGGCTAGATTGCATATCAACCAGCCAAAATTTGTACATTTAAATGGGCAACTGTAATTTTTGCCTCTGCACATTCATACCATGCACTGAATGGAAGCTTTTTAACAAAAGGAACAAAAGAGGTCATTGCGATCATGCAACTGAAACCTGTATCATGCATACTCACAAGAATTCAATTCAGGTTACGTGGGCATTCTCAAGCATTATCAGATAGCATTAGCTATTTGATCAGACTATAACTTTACACTACCTACCAATGAAAACATATTTTGTTAACCAATCCCATCATCTCAAGGCACAAGAGCATGTTACAATGTCATTACCATACAGTCCTTAGGCTGTTTGGAGAGAATAAAGTATCCTTTTCCCTTTCTTTCTGAGCACCACCTCGAGACACTGCTTACCAGCCAAAATACCAAAATATTACTTGGATCAGTTGCAAGAAACCATTACTAAACAAGACCTTGCAAGACTCTCGATAGCTACAAAACACTATAGGAATAAAAAGGTGAACCACCCGCAGGGTTGATCCCAACAGCAGCACCTTGTTGACAAACAAACAGCTAAATAAATCCAGAAGAACAGGCCACTGCATGAAGCTTAGTTTGTGTCCATACTTATCAAGGACAGTACCATGACATGGTACCATAACAGATGGCCGGGAGCCAGAGTCTGTAAGCAACCCTACTAGATAAAAAATGCAGAAATTTGGCATTAGTATAATAGGTAAAACCCATCCATTTTAGGGAGAAACATATTCTATACATCTCATTTTTCAACCAGTTCTGACAAATACAGCTAAATACAGCTGCTGATAGAAAGACTACAAAACGTACTCATGTAAAGGTATACAAATAAGTCTACACTGACCATTACATTATATATCAAGGTTTTTCTTGCACTAATTCAGTGCACAAGTCAGGAGCAGAAGAATCACTGATTTTAGGAAAAGGAATTAGATTTTTATTAATGTTCCAATACCTGAGGGGAAAAAAAAACGTACTATTTGCAAGTGCTCTGCAGGCCTGCTGTAGCTGAATACCCACACCATCACACTGTAGCACTTTTACATAAACAGACAAGGTGAACAGCTTCTCCAGACAAGATGCTGTGATGCTGTGTGCATTATAACACAAAAATTAAGGCCTGCTCCCAAGAAACACACCAAACAATTCCATCTGTCTTAAGCAGAGACATACTAAGAGGAAAGCTAGTAATCACTGTACTTTACAAATGCAGTGTCTTACAGACTGTAACACAATAATAGATATTATACTTAAAATCTAGCCATCTCTAAACTCATCTGTTTCTTTTAAATTACATGTTCTTGGACCCATCTGTGAAAACTGGGAGGTTAATTATGATAGTACATTGCATAATTCCACAGCTAAATGCTGAAGTAGCTCTACATAAATGCCATATGTTTGTCTTAGAAAAACTAAAAAGATTAATTAGGAGGCCAAGGCCAATACTTTGGAAAGTAATACTCTGAACACAATTAGATCCTTACACTGCATATTACGTAAATTGAAGTTTTAATTAGTAAATAAAGCATTAGCCATGGCAAAATTAAAAAAAAAATCCCAAATTCTAAATTGCATGCACCAGACTTTGCCTTTTACTGACATTTCTTATAAAGACACATCCTGCACAAGCCTGTCACAATGAAAGCCATTTCATTTGATACATGCTTTTCATGAACTACCTGTTAAGCATTTCAGTCCTGTTCTTCCCTACATTATCCTCATCTATTTCAAAGTTACTCAACCACACAAGTAAAGAAAAAAGCTCCAATAAACAAACTATAACTAGGAATGAGAGTAAGGTATCTGCTTGAAAAGCCAACCCATCAGTATAATGTCCTTTCCTTCAAAAGCCCTAGTAGCCATTTCTCTGTCTCTAAACCTGGTTTAGCCCAGCTTTTCACATTTATCCCACTCCACTACAAAGCATCATCTCTTACAACCACCACTCTCCTGAAGAAAGTAAATGGTTATTTTGGCCTGATTCACAGATCAGCGATGGTAGAGTGTGACAGTAGAGAGCATTTCCATCAAATTCAATACATTCTGGACCACATCCAGAACACACAGTTCACTTTACTCACCACATATTCAAACACAAGTGTCAAGGTCTCCTTGGTGTGAATGATGTCATGAAGCAGCACAATGTTTGCATGTTTCAATCCCTTCAAAAGAGAAGCTGAAAAGCAAAACATACATGTTATCTTAAAAAGGATCCAAATATTTTACATTGATTGTCTTTCTCCTTTTAGTGACTTAGACGAGCTTCATAACCTGACAAGTAATAGCTATAGTTTAGTATCTTCTATATTTCATATTTCACATATATTTCTTCATATATTTCACATATTCACTGTATTTGAAGATCACACCTTCCCATTCAATTCTCCACCTTGTCTTTTCAAAATGTCGTCTTTCCCATCCAAAACAAGAATTGCTGTCTAAACAAAGTGCAGCATTTATCCTCAGAATAGAGTTTTAACAATAATTCTCTTTTCTCTAAAACATAACACAGGTTTGATGGAATCATTTTTATGAACCAATGAGAACAAATACATGGTATTTTCTCACTATGTTTTTTTAATGGCACTAGCTCTTTTTTTCAGAAAACACAAATAAAGACTTATCTAGTGAACTTTCAGGTAATCTCCTTCACTAGTTGTTGTTTGTTTTTACACCATAATACATATTTAATGTTCCTACCATACTGCATATTTAATGTTTCACAAGACATGGCATATTTTAGCAATATAGGCTGACGCCACGTGTTGTTACCAATGTCATTCTGTCATCAGTGCCTTATCATCTCACCCAGACATCTGAGCAGGACTATCAGTCACCTCAAGTAAATAATAGATACGAAGACAAGCAAATGAGTGGCATATTTCTAAACTAAAAAATGTGCAACTTTCTTCTGTCACCTTTCTTACTTTGTCAAGGAAAATAATGGAAGTCCAAATGTGTGTCTGTATTCTTTACCGTGCAAAATGGAAACTGGGTAGTTTCCACAGCATTATTACCCCTTTGCTGTCCTACTGAGGGTGTTCTATCAGGCTGAGGTAACTCCAGGAGTCATCTGGCTTTGAATTAGGCTAAGTACATCTCATCTCTCATACTGGTCTTAAAGAGATCAATCTGATATATTAATCACTCTTGGAAGCAACACAACATCTGGCTGCATCAGGGTTCTTCCACAAGCATCCTCGGCAGCAAAACTTTGAAGTTGATGCTAGAACTCCAGGCAGGAGGCAGACAGAAAAAGGAAAATACCACAAACCTGCTTTAAAGTGAGTATTATCACAGATATCCTGATGACAGGACTGCCAACCTGCGAGCAAGCTCCATGACCAGGAACAAGGCAACCCTTCAACCTGGCTGATGAGGTGAGAAGAAATGTTTCAAAAGAGCTTGCTTTGGCCTGCACTCCACAGCTCATGCTACTTGGAAAGTCAGCAGAGTGAAATCAACTATTGTAATTACAATTAAGCTATTTT
>WEIV01021061.1:0-10379 GCA_013390005.1 Calyptomena viridis
TTCTCATGGCATCTCTTGCTTTATGCGGCAAACCCAAGTGTCCCTGCTCTTCCAGCCTTCTGCCTCCTGTACACTGGATCACAGCAGCAGGTGCCCTGTGGGGCAGGGTGTGCACACCCCTCCCAGTGCAGGATGAGCTGGGACTGGGTCTCAGTTCTGTTCTGGTACCACGCAGGCTTCTCTAACACCAAACTTCCATTAGGTAGCAGGGGTGCCTGAACACTCACCCTCTCCCTGGGATGGCAGCTGGGACAGGGGGAGTGCCCAAGCACAGCAGCCACCAAAAGCTCCAGCAACAGCCAAGTGTGCTCAGCCAAAAGTCAAAGGTAATGAGAAACAAGCAGTAACTCAAGTTGGGTTTACTTCTGGCTTACTTGTATCCAAGCTCTCACCAGTGCAAATCTGAACTAGTTTTAGTTAGGTCAGTCCAACAACAGCATAAGACTTAATTTTTCAGTGCAAGCTAGCTGGGATGAGTTCATAAGTTTGTCACTCAATTAAAAGGTTTTATTTCTAAACCATTGCAATGGCAAACACCCCTTTAGGACATACTCAGAGGTGTGTCTGTTAGAGCTTACACCAGTAGGAAATATACCTAAATACACTCAAAATGCAGCAGAATACAGGTCCTTGTAGTTTTTAGCATAATTTTCCATAGTGTAGATTGTTCCTGTATGAAAACTCTTCAGGTCCACACTCATCAGCAGAGACAGCTCACCTTGGAGCAGCTGTAACAGTTTCTGTCCCCTCTGCCTTTTTGGTAGAGGAGGCAGGTCAGCTGCTCCTGTAGCAGCTGTTGGACCACCAGTCACAGCTCAGCAGGGTAAGGTAAAGCAGTTCCAATTTCAGGAAATCTCCATACCCTGAGCTGTGAACTGGCAGTCGCTGTGCAAACAGCTGAGCCCTCCTGCAGCAGGACTGTGTGTCCAAGTGGGACAGGCAGGCACAAGGAAAGGAACTGTCACAGCTGTCCCAGAGTGAGCCTCCTGCTCCGAAATCAAAGCCCTAAGAGCTTCCCTGGAGCCAAAGCTGCACCCATTATTGTGACTCATTAACACAGACCGGTGTGTTCTCACCTCAGGTCAGCTTATCCATGCACTGCTCCAGCTGCCCACCCTCCATAGGAGCAGCCTGGGAACCCAGCAGCCACCACTGCGACTTGGACCCATCACTCCTGTTCCAGACTGGCACAACCCTTGGGAGCTAAAGGCTGAGCTGCTGCCCCTGCTCAGTGGTGAGATGGCTGTGGCAGCCCCTGATGTGCCAGGTGCAGCCTCACCTGTGGAAGATGCCATCCATGCTGCTTCCAAGGCAGGCATGGGGGAGCAAGGGAATTAGCGCAGTGCTCCCCTCAGATAACCTTCCCAGCACCTGCTTGCTTCATTCTAGGCATTTTGTACCCAGAACCCTCCCTGCACGATATTAGTCTAACCTGCTGCTGGCGCACCAGACAATTGGGATCAGAGCTAAATCTGGGGTATCCACAGGGAACTGGCTCCTGCTTTGTGTGTCCTGGCTGGTCCAACAAGGGCAGCTGAAAGTCAGCACTAAAAAATTCATCACTCGTAGCCTTGCATTTGATCTAGAAATATATCACTAAAAAGAAGGGAAAGGGAGAGAAAGAAGGGACTCCCCTGCACTGTGATTCCCAGTCTGCACTATCCAGTGAATCCTCTCCAGACCCTGGAGCAAGAGTAGCTTTAGCTGGGCTGTCAGAGTGTGGCAGAGGCAGAAGGGCAGAGCTGGATGTGCTGCTTTGCCTTCCCCAGCTGCCTCTGCACCCGAGATACAACAGACTCAGGAGAGGTGGGTGAGGCGTGAATGCTGTTTGAACAGACAGAAGGGACTGACATAAGTGAACAACAGGAGCTCGTTTGAAACTCTCGGCACTCAACTCCTGTTCAGCCCACCACCACTCGTCAGCCAAGCTGGAGACCTCCAGAGATGCTCCTGACAGAAATTACAAACCTAGCCAGGTCTTAGAGCACACTGTTGCTATCCTTAACTTGTCATAAAAATACAAAAAACCAAACTTGCGCATCTTTCATTTCTGGCAAGTAATGGCCCCATGTATTTCTGGACTCTTAATCCCACAGTTTTTTAATGTGTTCTGTTACTTTACTGATTTGATCTGGATTACGAGGTAGTTCAGGGGCTCTCATGGGGACTTCCACATTCTGAATCCATTTTTGTAATCTTACACCATCTTTTTTTTGTCCTCATCTTGTGACCAGTGATATCATTAATCCACTGACCTTGAAGAGAAACAGCTTTTCTCTTTCCAGGTATCGCAGCTGGTGATTTGGCTCTGAGTCTGCAGTGACGACAGATACATAGCACTGGGCTGGATTCCTGCTGAGCATCAGCTCCACACACTGCACAGCACAAAGAAAACATAATTCATCAGGCTTGGCCTCCCTTGTGTAAGAAAGAGCCATATCCCGTGAAGATTGAACTACCTGTGCCTGACTACCTGGAATAGCTGTGCCTACTCAGCACTTTGGAGAACTAGACCTAAAATTAACAAAGATAATTTTCCTGCAAGAAATAGCACCTTGGCCTGGACACAGGACACATCAGCAGGAGTCTGAAACAGAAAGGCTAAAATTGGCTCAGGTCTGGGATTCTGCCGAATGGGCTAACACAGGTCTGAGCACCGCATGCAGGATAAGCATCCATCTTCACCATCACCAGTGACCATCTGATCGAGTCAGAGGAGGGTGACGGGATGGAAACAGCTCTCAAGTGTGGAATGAGCTGTGAGCCTTCTAGCAAGGCTTTGTGCTGTACAGCAGTGAAAGCCCACAGACTTCTACAGTGGTATTTGTGGGATCAACATGGCCTAAATTTAAATAGACAAAAATAAAGACACATTGGAGAGCAGCCTAGGAAAAGAAAACATGCACAGTCCTTGACAGGGCAGTAAAGGTTTCCGTCCATCAGGGGTCACGCCTCCCTTGCTGCAGTGTCCTGATTTCAGTCCTGCAGCCCAGGGGCAGCACTGCATTGGAACAGCTATGGAAAATGGAGGGGAGTGGAGGGGGGAGACAATGTACCTGGAGAAGGACAGATTTAACACCCCTCCCTGTTGCCAAATGCTCTGTGGGCTCTGCACTCATCACCCAAAATAGAGCCGTAGTTTGTGTCTCCTTCAGGAGACAGTCCTTGCTGGAAACATGTCAGGGCATTGTTAGGGCCACCTCGGGAGCTGCTGACACCGCACCCCACTGTACCTGCCTCCTTTCCCCTTCCCCCACCATTCAAGCTGCCTGTTCATGCTTGCTATAGCCTGGGAACATGACACAGGGCTCGACTCAACAAGAAATGTAGGCAGGGTTTGGGCAGAAAGGAGGAAAGGTCCTGCATTAATCTTGGGGTGCAAGTCAGAAATGCACCACACGTGGCTGTTACCTACTGCCCGAGACACCTTAACACAAGAGGTCCCTTCCACTCCAGACCCAGCCTAGCAGAGGCTGAGCAGCTCCAAGGCAGCCCCTGTAACAGCCTCAAATCTCTAGGGCTGGACGTGCTGCTCTGGGAGCTGTCTTGTTCTTCCCGATGCAAAGACACATCTTCACCACGGCAAGCAGCAAGTGCGAGGTAACCACCTCATCCTCCCCTTGTTTTGCTGCCAGGGTTCCTCCCAAAACGTGAGCTGCTTCAGCCCCAACTTGCCCAACACTTGGCCTCTGTCAGCACCTGAACAAGATAAGTCACGTGAAACCCTCGCTCCAGACACGCTGTGACAGCACCAGAGCTTCGCCCCTTGTGCACTGTAACAACAAAGCAGCAACACAGGTGGTCTCTTGGCTTTTCCCATATTCTCCACCACCATGGGATGCCCTCGCTGCAGCTTCCAGGCCTCAACACCTTTGCAGCAAACCCACTGCAGGCTGCCCCAGTTGTCCCCTCACAGGTCACACGCAGTCACTGGGTGGCACTGTGCCCCTGCCTGTGCAGCCGCCCAGCTCCATCCTCCTCCTCCACTCGGAGCGGGGTGGGGGGACGGGGAGGAACCCCTGGCTGGGCCAAGGGGCGAAGGCTCTCCTTGCCAAAATACACCCACGTGTGGCAGCCACCACCGACAGATGCTTGGGGATCCCGGGAGCCTGCAGGGAGGTGACCCCAACGCCCAAACACGGGCTCCTGCTGCCTCCCTGCCAGATTCTCTCCCCTCTGCGGTTACATTTTCATTACCGTGGCAAAAGGAGATCAACTGCATCTTTACAATACGTCCCTTCATAAAACTAATAGGCCAGGCAATTGGGATGGCCCTGTGAAGTACTTTATAGTCTGGACTCGAGGAGTTCGTGCCACAGCTCACAAGCTGTCCCAGCCCCACATCCCAGAAGTCACAGCGTTATTTCTCCCCACCATCCCCGTTTTTGCGCTGGGAGCAGTGTGAGGATGAGCACAGCACTCTGATGCCTGCCTTTGCTTGTCTCCCACTACTGAGAGCCCCATTTGGCTCCAGTGGCACAAGGCTGATAGGAACATCCATAGGGATCATGGTTTCCTCTTTCCAGGGCACTACGACACAGCACTGCCTCGATTCCAGGAGTTTTTACATCACCAATGTGTGTCAAGGGTCAAGAGGCTGGATCCAGCACTGGGCCAGGGCAGAGGCCAGGGTGGCCCTTTGTCAAAGCTTTGCCATTTGCTTCATTTGCAGTTGAAAGCCAGTCATGCTCATGAGGAGCAGCAGCCCTTCTGACACCATGATGGCAAAACCCACTCAGTTCTGTAAAAGACCCTTCCCTCTACATTGACACCCCGTGTTAGTTTGGAAAACTGAGGGGACACATTTGGTGTATCCCAGAGTCCTGTTTCAGAGGGCACCTGGTGGGGTTTGAGGGACTGTTTTGCTTCCCATGTTGGTGGGACCCAGCCGGTCTCAGTGGTGTACTCCAAGTATCCCTGGAGCAGGGAGCTGGGCCCTGGCTCCAGCAGGGACAGGTGGACAACCCTGGGGACAGCAATAACCAAATGGAATAGTGGCTGCCACCTTCCCTCTTCCTGCTGTGTAAAAGCAGCCTGAGAAAAGCTTCCTTTAATTGCTCCCCTATATTAGACCCTTCCAGGAGATATTAACACAAATGCAACACCAGTGGCACCAAGGGAATGGACCCTGAATGACTTGGAGGGGGGTTAATTAGTTTGGTAAAATCCTTCTCTTTAGTTGCCACCTACAGCTCCAAGCCTTGACAAACAGTTGGGAAAAAGGGTCTCTGCTGAAAATCAATTGTCTTTAGAGGTAAGGGCTAAAGATTCTCCAAGGAGCATACTGTTGGGAAATAAAGTGGAGGAGACTGTTTTTCCACCATTAAGGTAGAAGAAAAATGTTAGATGGGAAAGCAAATGGTTTCCAGGTCTCCATAAAAGTCAGAAGGGAGACAAAGAGCCCATTTCTCCCCCTATAGTTTACTGTCTTTAATCTCTTTGCCTTGGTGTCCCTACCTACCCTGTGGGACAGTCATGTTTAGACATGCAGAAAGGCTGAACTTGCATTTGCAAAAACGAATCAGAATTCCCAGATACCAACTGCCAGAGACTGCAAAGTGTTACTCCTTGTCCCTTCAGAGGATGATCCCTTTGGAGCACCAGAGCTGCTGGCAGACAGGCTCTCCGCTCCTGGACACACTGGGCAGGTAACATGAGTGTGCTGGGGAGAGGGAGCAACATCAGAAAGCCCCACAACCCCTCACAAACGGTTTCCTCCTTAGATTAAATTAATGTTAGACTATATTGACCACAGATAATTTTGTACAACTCCCAGTCCTGCCACAGCTGCCTCGAGCACTGTAGAACCACACAGAGCTGGTGTGTGCCCACGGCGAGATGGGGTCCTGACAGCACTTCTGTCACCTCCAGCATTTTAGTGTTGTGATGGGAGGGCTAACACACCATGCTGTAACTAAGTGACCACCATGGGCAGCACTTTGGGATTAAAATTACCTGGAGTACCAGGTTTAAAATTGGGACTAACTTCATTCAGCTTCCACATCTGTGCTGTCCTGTGAGGGACCGAAGGATACACAGTTGCAGCTCCAGAACCAAATCTCCTTTAATCCAAGGATCTTTAATACAAGATTTCTTTGCTAGGCACACAATGAGCTGTGTGCCCTGCCTTCTATACTGTCCACTGGTGTTTGTGTTTTAAAAGCCACTACATCATTTGATTCTGCACAGCTGTCTGAAAAAAAACCCCAACATCCTGTCTACTGCTGGGACCTCTTCGTCAGAGGCTGTGAAATCATCTCTAACCAGCACCAGGACGGATTGAACAAACTGAAGCAGTATTTTATTGCTGAAGCATAAAACATGGGAATAAACAAGCACTGAAGTGCTACTGATCATTAAAACCAGATGGGAGTCCATTTACTGCCTCCAGCAGTGAGGTGCCATGGCTGCTCTGCTAAGGCCCCCTTGAAATAGGAAACCCAGTGCACCATCTGAGAGTTGCTGGATGGCAGTGCCTACAGGCAGCCGCTGCAATTCCAGCCTGGAGTTATCTGTCCTCTCACCACCACCCTGGGGATAACCAAGGAGTGACAGAGATGTTAGTCCTGGCTCCAGAAATAGTCACCCCTGTAAGGTTGTGCCTACATGAAAATGACCCACTGGGGACAAGCAGCCCATCCAGGGCCAGTCCCATTGTCCAGGGAGGTGGGATGGGGAGAATCACAGGCCAAATTATCCACACACAGAGCATGGACTCAGCTGCATTTTAGTAGTATTCCTTTGAATGTACATCAGAGAACCATCACATGTTCTGGTCACCCCTGCACAGTTCACCTCCCGGATAGTGGATTATCCAAAGCTGTCCAGGTCTGACCTTACTGCCCCACCAACCAATGCTGTCTGGCATGGGAAGGCAAGCACCTTGGTGGAAAAGAAGCCAGGGGCTATTTCCTCTCCTTCCTAATAAACAGACCCACCATATATAAATGTGCAACAAGAGCACTCCCAGTCTGGCGTACTGGAAACTGGTCTCCAGAAACAGCTCCATCCTGAGCACCCCCACCTGCAGGCTGAGCTCAACTCCCTTCCTAGACTGAAGCTTTGCACCTTTGTCTCCAAGTCCCATCTTCCCGTAGCAGGGAACCCTTTCAGCGGTCGAAACCAGAGCACTGCATGGGGTCAGGGATGGATTCCTGGGCGGCCTCTGCGAGCCAAGAGGAGATGCAAATGGAGCGGGAGACTGCTGGAGAAGCGGAGACAGACAGATGCTTTTACATTTCAAAGGGAACCGGGCCCTGTGAGGCTTCAGGAATACGCACAAATCGATAGACTCCTTTCAAACACCGAGCACATTTGCTCAAGTGTGAGGCAATTAGTCCCTGAGGATGGAGGCAGGACAGGGCCATTAACAGCCATACGGGCAGGACGAGAAACATGCGGCATGACTCCAGTGGCTCCACGACCATCTCCACGCATGGCTCCATGCGGGACCACCAGCCCAGCCTGCTGAGCGGCAACCCGCACTGTCCTGGCCTCTATTTCTCATCCGTGATTTTCAAAATGCCCATGTTCCCCCAGGGGCTCTACAGGGAGCACATTAGTGTCATTCAACCTATGTCAGTGCAATGCTCAGCACACCCCTTTGGTAAACACAGCTTTAACCCTGGAGAACAATAACCAAGGGCGTCCCCAAGGATGCAGGAGGGCTGACCTACACTTAGCACAGCAATTCCCATTTCCCCCTCCACCTGACTGCTGCTGGGAGGTGCCCAAGCTGCTCTGGAGAGCTCTGTCTCCACAGAGTCCTTTCCAAATGGCAAAGCAGAGCCCAAACCAGATTGTGGGCGAGCAGAGGGCTGGCTTCTCAGCACGAACAGAGCCAGCATGGGGGCAGACCCTGCAGTGTGACAGGAATTAGGCCTGACTCATTCCTGTCTACTCTGCACCAGCACTTCCATGCACATCTACCCTTTAATGCACCAATTCCCAGCAAAGACGTTACAGAGATCCCAGGTGCCAGCGCTTTGTGACCCCACAGATGGGAGCTGGAGTGACAGTGCCAGCACACAGGAAGTTTCTCCTGTGAACAGCTGCTGTTTTACAAGTACAGCCTTATTTGAGAGAGAGGCAGAGATACCAAAAGTGAGCAGTGCTTTATGCCTGGCTGTGTGACTGATGGAGTGCCTGTCCTGTATCTCTGGCTGCTCACTCCCACTCTCCCTTCTGGAGGCACATTATTTACCCTCTTCAGTAAAAATAGAGGAGGAAGAAATAAAAATCTCTGCATGTCCCCAAAGAACTGCAAGAGATGGAAATTAAATCCATCCATTACACTCACCAAGCAGGGTGCTGTCTGGGCAGGAACACTGTAGTTGTACACCTGCACGTTCAAGGAAAAAAATAGAGTATTAGAGAAGTGTCATAGGCAATTCAGCAACCTTGCAGCAAACTACTTCAGGCCATGAAAAAACTCACACAACTTGGAAAAACAAGAAAGGAATAACACTAAACTAAAACTAAACAGCTGCAGCACCTCTTCTCACCCCTGCATTGAAGGATTGCTTCACCCTCGAAGCAATTTTGTCAGCAATTTTGTCTGACACGGTGCTCAGGCCCAGGTCTCAGGAATGCTTCAGTGTTTGTTCTGGGAAGTGCACGTCTTGTGCTGCAAGGAAGAAACAGCTTCCCAACTTCCCTCGCTGAGTCCTGTGAGCTGCACTACTCCTCCCAGGGTTCCTCCTGCTTAGGTTTGTTGTAACGATCAGAAGCCACATTTAAACCTCACTCCAGCTCTACAAGGCATGACAGTGAAAGCAGCTTACCTGGAGCAGCTGGGAGCCAGGCCAGCAGCACAACTGCTTGCCAAAGCGTGGGGAACGGAGAGCCGAGCCCGGGGACAGGCAGGAACAGGCCTCCCCTACAGCCACACCGAACCGCAGCGAGGTCATGCCTCCGAGCACGGCCGGACCCAGCGGGCAGCGCCCCGGGGACAGGGCAGGGCAGCCCTCACCCTTTGTCCTCCCTTCCCCAGCAGCCCCTGCACAGTTTACTCCCCCACCTCTTCGCTCTTGGCCATTCACCAAGTAGCTGGAGGGTGAAGGCGGGCAAGCAGGTAAGTGAAGGCACCTGCACCGCACATTTGGCCGCTGCTGAGCGGGCAGAGGGGCTGGCACCGCCGGCAGCTCCGGGCAGGAGGGATGTGGCTCTGCGCCGGTCCGGCCCCCACGGCAGGTGGCGGCTGCTGTTTGCTGCTGGCAGCCAAATGCTGCATCCCCCCTGCTAAGAGGCTCCACATGGATCCCAACCCGGGGCTCGGGAATTAAGTGGCTTTTAAGCTCTGCAATAAAAACACATTTGACTTGAAGAATGTTGTTATCCCTGGAAGGGTGTTTTTGCTGCTTGCTTGGATTTGCTGAAAGGGATCCAGTACATACGCTGACCAAGGAAATGCACACAGGAACCTCCTGGGAATTTCACAGAGCACTAAATGACAGACACCACACACTGGACAGCTGGGTCAACCCAAAGCAAGCCAGGAGTTTGGCTCAGCCTGGCAGTCCACCACAAGGCAGTTCAAGAGCCCCAGCCCACCTCACCAAGGAAACATTACTCCCCAGATCTCCTCATGCCTCTCCACAGGCAAGGGGCCTCCTTGAGCCCCCACTGAGCCGCACAGGGACAGGCAAACCCTGCCCTGCACCACACAGGGGAGGAGTCCTTGCCAACACCAGGTGCCACAAACAGCCACAGAGCAGCACTGCCCCAGGCTCGACCAGGCCAGGCGGCTGATCCCAGGGCACCAGATGAAGTTTGGTTTGCACCAGCTGAGCCTGCAGCTGGTCCCTGCAGCACCTGGAAATTAGATAAGCTCTTAGTGAAACCAGCGGGCTATAAGCAGAGGCCACACCCTAGGCCAGGCGAGAGGGGACCCTGCACCCCTGGGAGGACTCTCCATATCTCTGGAGAGGTGTGGGGCACTTTGCTGTGCTCCAGGGAAACAAGTGCCTCTCCCAAGCCTGCAGCTGCCTGTTTGAAGAACTGCAGTGTTGGCAAGAATGCATTTTTCTGCCATTCCCACCTTCCTCAAAGCAGTGTCAGACAAGGCTTAAGCCTGCAAAAACCAGTAGAAGAAACCAAAATAAATACAAAAAAAAAACACCTTTATTTCCCACAGGAAATTTACCTAGATCCCCTTTATAGTCCATTTGCCCTCCTCCTTATGTAACTCCTCTGTGGGAGAGGGGCAGAAAACACAGAGAAAATAAACAATTTGCTGCAAAGAATTGGTGCAAGAGCCTGAGTCACATCTAGCAGTGCGAGCAGATAACCTGAGGATCACTGAACACGCTGCAGAGAACAATGAGCGCTGAGATCAGCACTGTGTGTCATGCATGTACAAACTGGCCCCAGGTAACATG
>WEIV01021062.1:6340-18379 GCA_013390005.1 Calyptomena viridis
AACAACGATTCCGGGCCAGGATGTTGTAGTTAAAGACTGAGAGTATGGGGGTAAACAAGAGGTTTGGTTATGCTAATAGAGCCTTCTGATGTGTGACCAATTAGCTATTGTGTTGTATGCATAATTAGAAAAATGTGTATTTAAGGAATTACGAGTGCGCAATAAAGTTGGCAGCTTGATCTATCAATCATATTGGTTGCACCTCGAGTTACCCCTTACGGCAAATGGTGACCACGACGTGATAGNTAGAAGGCAAATCTGGTTGGTCAAACATAATTTACCTTTAGTGAATCCATGCTGAGCACTGATGATCACCTTCTTATCCTCCATGGGGATAGAGATGGTGTCCAGAATGAGGTGCTCCTTCATCTTCCCAGGGATTGAGGTGAAGCTAAACTTCCACTAGTTCCTCCTTCTGGCCTTTTTTAAAGACTGGGGTGACATTTGCTTTCTTCCAGTACCTCTCTTGATATCCAGGACCTTTCAAAGTTGACCACCAGCAGCATGGCTATGATGTTTGTCAGCTCCCTCAGCACTTGTGGATGCATCCTATCAGGGCCCAGGGACTTGTCCATGTTGAGTTTCTTTAGGTGTTCTCTGACCCAATCCTCCTTGACTGATCCTCCTTGTCTTTGTCCCAATAGTTATTTACCTTGGTCTCTTGAGTCTGAGATCCCTGAAGGCAGCTCTTACCAGTGCAGACTGATGCAAAGAAAGCATCCAATAATTCTGCTTTCTGTTACCAGCGTCCACTCTCCATAACTAACAGGCCCACTTTATCTTTTGTTTTCCTTTTGTTGCTGATGTATTTGTAAAAGTCCTCTTTGTTATCCTTTAAATTCTTGGCCAGTTTAGTTCTAGGCAGGCCCTGACCTAGTCTCATATCTGCTTACTCTGAGCATGTCTCTATCTTCACTTCAAGTGGGCTGACCTCGCTTCCATCTCCTCTGTATCTCTGGCCTATGCTTGTGTCATTGGGTCACAGGTTTTGTGGCACTGAGGCCTGTAATTTGTGAAGGAGTGGGATCAATGTCTTGACACCTCAATCACCCTGCAATCAGGCAAGAGGCACAATGCTGAAAACCAGGTTGACAGCCAGACCCACTAGAAGAAAAGAATCTATGGTAATCTTTTAATTTACTAGCTGAGTAAAGGACAATTTGCACATATGCCTATGTGCATGCATGGATGGATGGATGGATGGATGGATGGACGGACGGACGGACGGATGGATGGATGGATGCATGCATGCATGCATGCATTGGTTACCGTCCTTGGACTGCCCTGGTCCATGGGAGGTCCCAGGGAACTGAAGTCAGTGTGCGACTCAATGTGGTTAATCACAATATTGACTTTAGAATGATAGTGCTGCAAGGGGGACATGATCCCAGCTGCCCATGCCTGTGTGTGCTGTCCATGGCTTGAGACTGGGCAAGGGAGAGGAGGAGAAGGAGGACATGAAGCCATGGGCCATCCCTGAGGCAATTCTACCCTTCCATACTTCTTCCACCCTTTGGGAACATCTACTGTCCTCTCCTCCTTCCTCAGCAGAGCACTGACCAGAGCAGGAGGCACCTTGTTCCCCTGAGCCTGCAGAGTGGGTTGTCTCCATAGCCTCCCACAGAGTCATAGCTCCTAAGACACTTCTAAGTTAGAAACCAGCCCATGCAGTCAGACATATTGGAGAGCCACTCTGTAGGAAGCAGATTCACAGGTGAGGATGGGTGTTGCGAGTTGTTGTGTGACATGTTGTTTCACCGGGACCCCAGTTGTTGGGTCCCTAGTGTCGGGTCACCAGATCAAAGGTAGGTGGATCATGGACACCGCACACAGACCAATGTCATCAAGCAAGTGCCATTTATTAACTATCAATTACATTCTATTATACCCCTGTGCTTACAATCATGCGTTGCCTAACAGCTTACTGATTGGTTAAGCTTGCATAAGCACACATCTATGATTGGTTTATTATAATGTCCATAAAAAGTTTGTCTGAAAGCAGCACTATCTATTGTTCTGCATCTTGGGCTCGGGAGTTCCTTGTTTAATCACATTTCTCTCATCCTGGTGGCCTTGTAGATCTTGTTTAACTCCTGGGAAAGTTCATGCATCTGTTACAAAGCTTGGGTTGTTCAGATGGCCCCACTGCATGAGAAAATCCTCCACAGATGGGAGGATGTAAGAGACATTCAGCTGAAAAAGAGAAAGCAGCATGCCCTTGAAGCAAAGGTAGCCAACTGCATCATGAGCTCCATCAACCAAAATTCCATCTCAGCCCATCTGTCCCATTTGACATCACATCTGTGGTGCTGCTTCCAGGTGGGGGCTCTCCCCTGAAAGGAGCATATTGACACACTGAAGTGAGTCCAACAAAGGCAACCAAGGGGGTAAGGGCACTGTCAAATGACATGTGAGGAGAAGCTGAGAGAACTGAGTTGGCCTGTCTCAGAGAAAGGCTGGCTGTGGGGAGAACTTCTTGCTTCCTCTACCTACTTTTTCAATGGAGATTGAGAAGATGGACCAAGACACTGGAAGTGCTCAGCAATAGGAGTAGAGAAAAAGCATACATGACTGAGACATGGAAAAATGTGTTCAAGCAAAAGGCTAAGAGGAATAAAAATTGGAAACAGTTTTCCAGGAAGGTTGTGCGATCTTCACCTTGGAAGGTGTTCAAGGCTGGATTTAATGTGACCTTGAGGCTCCTGTTATAATGGGATCTGTTCTGAGAAGGTGGTTGATTTGGATGGGCTCTGAGTATCCCTTCTCTTCTGCAATCTGATTCTGTGATTTACCCTCTTGAGTTGCCCTCCTTGAACCCCTTCCACCTTTTCACACGTGTGAAACACAGTAACTCTACCATAGAGCAACTTTTGGTGATCGTGCTGGGACCACAGAGAGGCAGATGAAAGTAGGCTGTCAGCCTTCTCACTACCAGCCACAGGAAATCCGTGGCTGCAGTTTCCAGCCCCTGAGCTCGGAGACAGTTTCGGAAAGCTGCTCCCTGTCCCGGGTTAGAGGCCGTGCTCCTGTCACAGGGTGTAGCGAGCGCTGTGCAGGCTGATTCTGGTTGGGCGTCCTTGCTGGAAAAGGGGGAGAGTCCATTTACCGGGAGACCAAGTTGTGCCCGAGCAGAGTCCCTGAGCGCTCCGAGACCGGGCTAGTGCCCGGCGCAGGGCTCAGCCCCGGGGCGGAGCTGCGGCGGCGGAGAGGAAGAAGAGGAGAGAGCGGAAGACGGGAGGAGAGACGGCGCGTCCCGAGCAGAGAGCGCGCGGCTGGCGGAGGCAGCGGGACACGGGCGCTGGAGCGGCGGGATGCGGCGGTGGCGGGACGCGGGTCTGGCGGCGATGGTCACGGGGCTGCTCGGTGCGCGGGGCTGAAGGCGGCGGAGGATGGGGACCGGGGCTGGGGCTCAGATGGCCACTCAAGTCCCTCGAGGCTGCCTTCCCCTCTGACTTCTTCAAGGAATTCTATCCCCGAAGCATAATGCAGTCCATCCCTCTGTCTTCCCCATTCCATATTCCCTCAGAAATCTCATCACTCCATGGTTTGTCAGACTCTTCCTCTTTCTTTTCTTTTTTAGGTCCTTTTCCATTTTACTCATGCAGTCAGTCCTTCCTCCTTGCTACTCTCTCTCTTTCCTTCCTGTGTTCCATTCTTTTGTTTGCATGACCTCCCCCCTCCACATATCATTCACACATTCATCTCTCCACCAAATATCGATGGATGCTTTCCTTACTCCATATGTTGATATCCTCTCGCAATCCTCCTCTTCCTCACCTCTGTATGTTCCTGACTGCTTCCGCGGGACGTTTCAGGGAGAAAGAAGGAAGGGTTGGACAGAAAGCGAGTTTTGAAGTTTTTCCTTTTGTTTTTTTTTTTTCTTCCCAGCAGTGGCCGTGGGCAGAGCCCAGGTACTGCAGGAGCCAACAGCAGAGACCACCGAGGGCACCAGCATCACTCTCAACTGCTCACTGCCCAAAGCTCAGGGTACCGTTTATGTTTATTGGTACCGTCATTTCGCACAGCAGGCGCCGCATCTCATTGGAACAGGTTTCTCTGGAGATAAACCAGTGCTGGAGCCCGCGGGGCAGCTGTCGGTGTCGGCAGACCGTCGGTGGAGCGCGCTGTGTCTGTCCGGGCCCCGGCGCGGGGACGCGGCGGTGTATTACTGCGCCCTGGGAGACACGGGCAGAGGAGCCGGGGCTGCGGCCGGGCACGAACCGCCGCGGGCGGGGCCGGGCGGGNCAAAGCAGCTGCAGGGACAGGCCAGCATGGTCTGCTTAGTGGAGTGCTGTCACCTCAGGGTGCCACGGCATGAGGTGTTTGCAGAGAGGTTTTCTGAGATGACAAAGAAATCTCTGTCTCTGTCTTTGGGGAAATGTCTCTGTTACCTACTGGAAAGTCTATAAGAAGCCCCATTCCTATCTGGATGGGTGAGGACTTCATGGGAATTCAGTTCTCTGGTGTTTGTTCTTATTCCCAGCTGTCAACAAACACCTGTGAGAGCGGATTCAGCACCTTGCAGCAACAGTAGGACATCTGGGGGGGCAAACAATAAATATATTGTAATATAGGAGCATTTCAAATGATCTGAGTGCTTTTTCGCAGCCAACCTCCATCTCAAACTGATTGATCCCTATTCCTTCATGTTTGTAACTTGTCAGGCATCCTGAAAAGCAGATGTCAAGATTTGGTGATGTGGCCAGTGTTGCTGGGAGACACTTCAAACACTGAGCTCCATATAAAGTTTCCCTGCAGACCCTTGACTCTACAGACCCAAATTTCCCTGGGGGCAGGGAGGGGCCTTTCAGCATCTGCAGGAATTCAATCACTTGAGCAAGTTCTTCAGAGGATACTGTCAGGGCATGTGAAAATAAAGTGTGGCTGGTTCTCTAAGGTTCACATCAAATCCCTGTTCATTTGAAAGAGAAAGGAAAAGGGAAAGTGATGAACAAGCACGGAATGACACCAATCTGGAGATGATAAGGAAGACCTGGAGGGAGCTTGGAGCTCCCCAGCCTCTAATTGAAGGGCCACTTAGAAGCTGCGGGTGCGTCTGTGAAATGGCTCAGTCTAAACTGAGGAGAAGTGACAAGAGGAACATGAGGATTATGGAGGATTCAGGGGTGCCCTGCAGGACTAGGGAACACTTGTCAAGGTGGGTAAAATGTGTGGAAAAGAAGATATTGAGGAGGAGCAAGGGGAGGGCAAAGACGGGAGAAAGGATAAAAGGAGGCCCCTGAACCAAAACAAGGTCTGGTCAGTGCACTTACTGGGATGATTCCTGGGCACTTCAGATCTCTTCCCCCTGACATCTTACGAAACCCTTTCTTAACCATCTTTCTGTGTATCTTCACTCCCTTTCCCACTCCTTTGTGCTCCAGTAACTGGAAAGTTTGCTGTGAAATAGAGGTCTGGCTGTCAGTGACTGGGTTAACAACTAGGAGCTGTAGGAACTGTAGGCCTGTGTGCCAGCAACTGGAATGGACCGGAGTGTGTGCTGTGAAATCCAAGTACCAGCAGCTGGAGAAGAGGCCCCTGGTTACAGGACCTGCCAGTCTGTGTGCCAGCAGCTGGAGGGACTGGGATGTTGGCAAGGTCTTGGTACCAGCAACTGGAGAAGGAAGAACATGTCTGAGAGGTAAAAAATCTTACAGTCAGCAACTGCAGGGACAGCACTGATGTGTGTGTGTCAGGTCTGAGAACCAGGTGTAAGACAGGAGAGAGCTAAATGTGTGTTGACGTTTCCCTAGTGAATGGATCCCAATGTACATGCGTGTGTGTGTAGCATCTGTTGAGATATTTCAAGGTGGCCTGAGGGTGAGTGGGAGGAAAAGCTGTATGTGAAACATGAGACAGATGCATGTAAAGGAGCCAAGGGCTCAGTCACATTTGCTAGAGATTACTGGCCCATGAAAATCTCTGAGGAATCCAAGAGTGTGGGGTTGAGTGTGAGAGGAGTGGATGTCCTGGTTTGGGACAAATACGTTCAGACAGAGAAATATTCTCTGATAAAAAGGAGGCTGCAGCTCCCCCTCCCCCCACGGTGGGAAGAGAGAACCTGGAAAATTCAGAGTCCTTTTGTTGATATGATCTCCTTCTTCCTTTGCCACAGAGGAGAAAATGTGGGGGCCCCCCCAGGCCAGGCCAGTGAAAGGGTCTCCCAGTGAGGTTTCAATGTTCTAATGTCCTGAACAAGTCCAGAAACAAAGAAGAGAAACCAAAATCTCAGGAAAACACAGAAGCTCCACTCTTCATCCTCTCTCCAGCAGCCCTCCAGAGGAGCCCTTTTCAAGCTTTATATCCTGCAGCTGTGGGAAGGAGTGTTAACGAGCCCAAAGGCTCTGCAGCTGGACCTGGGTATTCCAGGGGTCTGGCTGGAAATTTCCTCCTCAAACTGCTGTCTCAGCTCTCAGGCCCAGTTTAAAGACACAGAAAGGCCCAAGATTCATTTTTCCTGGTGTAGAATTAATGATATGGCGATATGGGATACATCAAAAAGTCACCCCAAGACAGTGGGTGATGTCAGGCACCTGTTTTCTGGTAAACACTAGGCTGACCTAACCAGACAGAAGGAAGAGACCCAGGTGCTGGCAAAAAGGGCCCTGGCTCAAAGGAGAATTAACAGATGGGCTGATTTTGTGTTTTCTAAGCGTGGGGTTGGGTGTGTTTCACTAGAGAGCTGCATAACACAGCCACACTGGTGACAGTCAAGTGAGCAGCTACTGAGATGATGGAGAGACTGGAACCTGATAAGGTGATCCCAGAGCAGAGACCTGGGACTGTTCAGCACAGAGAAGTGTCAGGAGACATCTCATCCAGGTGTATAAATAGGAGGTGAGAGTCTCTGAAGAAGAGGGACCCAAGCTCTTCTCCTTGGTACCCAGTGAAAGAAGAGGCATTTGGCACAAAGTGAAATACAGGAGGCTCTTTCTGAACATCAGGAGCAAACGTCTTACTGTGAGGTTGAGGAAGCACTGGTATGGAATGTCCAGAGTGTGGAATCTCTAGTTTTGGAGGCTTGTAGCTTGGAGGCTCTGCAATTCACTGACACTTTCATCACTGGACTTTTCAGAAATAGAAAACTGTTCACTGTTTCTACATTTGGCAAAGTAATATTTCTGTGAAAAGAGGTGGTTTCACTCCTAGATAAAGCACAAGCTTGTGACAGCATTGGTGAGTGCCAAGTGATATACACAGCACAGCTCTGTGCATACTCTCATCATCTGCAATATGTATCCTCTACTTCTCCTGAGCAATCATCTTCTGGATACTCTGAGCCATCCCAGACAGGCACAAAGATTCTCCTTTTACCCAAAGAGAAGCATCCCAGAAACCAGTGAATATCTGTCCCTGCCTGGAGTGTTGAAAAAGCATAGTCAGGGTCTGCAGGGCTTTGAGTGTCACTCATCAGGGATCTGAGCAGGACAACTCAAAGGTCCCAAGGTCCTGGTGCTGAGGAAGGTGTGAAGGCAGACCTTGTGATGGAGTGAAGTGCAGCCAAGCCAGACAAAGTGTTAGAGATGGTAAGAGTGGAGATACAAGCCCTAAGAAAGGAGACACTTACAGCAGTGTGATCCTGGGGTTAGCAAGACTGTTTTTAGGTTTCTCCTCTCAGTACAAATGTAGAACCCTCATCTCCCAGTAAATGCCTTATATCTGCTCTGAAGCCCAAGAAGGCAGAACCATGTCAGACACCTATAGGAGGGTAAGCATGATCCTTATCACTGTCTTCTGCCTGAGAAGACTGTGACACCCTCAGGACCCTCTACTTATCTAGAAACCTCTTTTTACACCATGGTGCAGCACTTCCAAGAGAATGTTCTCATAACAATGATTACTATCTGTATCATTTTTCAACTCTTTGTTGAGGTTCTTCAGAGTAAAATTCATTTTAGAGGTAACCAAAAGGAACACTATGTTCTCTGTGCTGTGGTGGGTGTCTGGGATCACTCTGAAGTTGATCTGGAGAAGGGGATGGGAGTGTCTCCATCTTCCAAACTCCCAGCCCTTCAGCTGCCCTTTCCAATCTGTGGTGTAGGGCTGTCCCATCCTCACCCCTTGCAGGCAGCACTCTGTGGATGCCCTGTGTGCTCCCTGGGTGTGCATGAGGGTCACTTGTTGATCCTTCATCCTGTTCCCTCCTAATCCCTCAGCCCTTTCCCTATGGAATACGTTGTCCTTGACATCGCTGGGTTTGTGACATCCAGCCGCCCTGCTCAAGCCACGTTCCTCTCTCACACTGTGTTTTTTCCCACCAGAGCAAGACTGTTATGGTTTGACTCTGGCTAAAAGCCGAGAGCCCACACATAGATCTAAAATTTCTCAGAGAAGGGAAAAAAAAACCCCTCGACTTTTGTGATAAGGATTACAAGCAACTGTTTATTAACTACTTCACACAAGCAAAACAGGATCTAACTTAGAATATTAAGTATTTACTACTACTACTACTACTAAAATCAGAGCTTGAGAGTTTAAGGGTGAGCAGTTTGATAGTTGTTACAGACACCTTTCTCCCCCCAGCCCCATCTTTTAAGATCCTTCACTTTCTTCCAGCAGCACGGGAAGGCAGGTGTGTGTGGGGGGGGGGTACAGTCAGACGTGGTCTTTGCTGCTGTTCAGAAGAGAGAGAGAGTCCCACCCCAGCAAATAAAAACATCTGGCTACTTAAAACCACAACATTCCACCCCTCACCTCTGTGAATCACATATTTAAGAACTATCACTAAACCCAACACCCATCAGAAATCATTATTTACCTTAACACTTAACTAAAAACACAACCCAAATTCCCATACAGAAACAAAACAAAAGAAAACATTATCACATCACCAAATAAGAGTGCACAGTTACACAAAATCCACAGCCAGAGACCCTGGGCTGCTGCCCAGCAGGGCTCATCTCCTGTTCTTGGGGACCTGAAGAGAGGCTTTGTACTCCAGGCAGATGAGGACAGAGGAGAAGTGACAGAGACAGAGGAGTCTTCTGTTCTCAGAGGAAATAGCAACGACCCCAAAGAACTGAGGGACACTACAGGAAGCTGTGAAACCTCAGTGAGGAAGAACCCCCTGACGTCCAAAAGCCAGTGGTGGATGTGCAACAGAGCAGGCAAATCCAGCTGTGGGGGTGAGGACTCTGTTTCCAGCTGACTGGGAACAGCCCCTTCCCATCAGTGTGGCCCCAGAGCCAGGGAATGTTCAGAATGCCATTGGCTGAGGGACTCACAGGTGCTGCTGCTGGGGGAGAGAGAAACACAAAAGGAGCATTTCATGCAACTCAAGAACAGGTCATTCCTCAACAGAGGAAAGGACAAGTCCCACAGCTGCTCTCATGAGGCAGTGACTGAACCCAGGCAGAGCAGCCGTACCACCACGGTGCTGAACACCATGGGGAAATACAGTGTCCTCCAGGTGGAGGAAGGGGAGGTCTGTGACCGTGCCTTGTAACTCTGTGCTGTGCAAACCCCCTCGTGCAGGGAGCTTCCTGGGCTGTGCAACAAGCCAGAGGAGGGAGGGGATGTGTCTGTGCATTGGCTGAACTTGGGGAAAGGAACCCTCAGCTCTTCCCTGGCAACGCTGCTTCCTCTGTACACCCAGAGATGTGCAGACTGAGATCTCTTCCAGGAGAAGACAATGTCAGTGACTGAAAGGAAGGAGAAGGAGGTGAAACAATCTCAGGTTTGCTCATTCTCACCATGGATTGCGTGGTTCTTCTTCTTGATATCTCCTGTGAATTGATGGATAAAGCAGGAGGCTAGGATCACTTCTGCAATGATTCCCTTTGCTGCTCTTGGCTTTCTGTTTTTCCCTGCCGCAGGTTTCTTCTTCAGGGTTTCTGTTAGGTTGTCCCTTAGAGTACCTGCTCTGGGATGTGTTCCCCATAGTTCAAAGTAGGGTGAAAAACAAAAATAATATGTCATCTGGAAATGGTCCTTCCTGGAATTACATGACTCCAACAATTTTGGAAAACACTGAGAGCTGGGCTCTGGACCATCCAGTTGCTGTGTGGCAGAAAAGAAGTGGGTGAGAGATCAGGGACTTGGGTTACCTTTTACATCTGCCCTTCACTCACACGGCACTAGAGGCAGCCTTTGCAAAGGTAACGATTTCCCCACAAGCTCATCTGGAATGACAACCACCACACCCAATGCTGTGGGCTGTGCTTTCATTTCCTGCACTGCTGCATTTTCATTCCGAGATTGGCGCCATGCCCATTCTCCAATGAAGACTGAGCCCTGAGATGAAAGACTCCAGGATTTTTTGGGCAGGAATGCAGCAGTGCAGGCAGAAGACTCATCTCCAGTTGTGGATGGATCCAGAGCAGGAGAGTGATATGTCACTTGGGTAGAGGTGGTTGATGTGTCAATTTAAGGAAGAAGCTGCAGTCATCACAAACTGGGCACTCACGGACTGCTGTGCATGGGGATGTCCCCTTCCCTTGTCTTTTCCTCTCTCCTCAGCTCAACCTGATGCTCACTTGTTGTTGTCTCCCCATATGTGTGCAATGGGCTGATGGTTTTGACCCCGTCCTGCCTAACACTGCCCTCAGGAAAGCGCTCTGGATTGGTTTGACTAATCTCCACTTTGTGCAGACTCTGGGTAAACAAAACCTGCCCTGTGCTTGCTTGGCACCTTGTCCTTCCTCACAGAGCTCCAGCCCTGATGCTTTTGACCCCAGATGTCCTCAGCAGAGTCCACACCTCATTGTGTGTTCCTGCCCTCTGTACTCTTGGAACAGCCCGGTTTGCACAAACACATGTGATTCCACACGGGTGTGCACGAACCTCTGTGTCTGTGTGTTCATGTATGTCCCTCATCAGGAGGTAATTTGCTGCCTATTCCAGGGATACCGTGCACTGCTCTGTCCCTGAACACCACAGAGCAGCAGGTTCCCGGGGTCAGAAGGAGCCTGAGTGCAACTGTGTGGTGATGGCACCTGTCTGCTACAGATGTGTCCAGGGAAGGGGCACAGAAATGCACCTCCTGCCTCCTGATCTCCTGTCTCCTGATCCTTCCTTTTCCTGCCCCTCCAAAGCTCATGCTCCGGTGACGTTGGTTTCAGGCCCCAACAAGAATGGTTTATCGGCTGCTCAGTTTAACTCGGTGGGCAGCCCCCCGTCCCTCCTCCCCAGACAGGACACAGCTGCTCTCAGCAGCTCTGCAAACGTGTCAAGGTTTAGTTTTTCCTTGTGGGCCGAGATAGAGGCTCAGGAATCCTGCCGACAGTGTGCTGCCAGTCCCTGAGTGGATCTGCCTCCGACGTCATGTCGGTGATGTCTGGGATGGGACACAGGTGTCCCTTCTCCCTGGCAATGGCAACGGGACTTGTGCCGCTCCTTGTGCTGCTGCTGTGTGAGGCGGGGGCTGAGCCCGGCCCGGGGTGGAGCTGCAGGCGGCACAGAGGAGGGGGGGCGGCACGTCTGGAGCAAAGAGTCGGGGCTGGCGGGGGCCGCGAGGCGCGGGCGAAGGAGCGGCNCAGGCTATCTCATTCCATACCTGTTTTCTTAATTCTTCCCATCCTTCAAAACATTCATCATATAACCTTTTCTACAACCAGACACTCTCGGAGAAATTGTCTCTTCATCTTTTATTCTCAGAATATTATATACCCATCATGTCTGATCTGTTCCCCTCTCCCCCTGCACGGCATTTTCTGCTGAAGAAAAGTAATTCTTCTTTTTCACGCCAGCAGTGGCTGTTGCCAGAGCCCAGGTGCTGCAGGAGCCAACAGCAGAGACCACCGAGGGCACCGGCATCACCATCAACTGCTCACACCCCAACATACAGACCGGCGATTGGATCTACTGGTACCGTCGTCTCCCGGGACGAGGCCCCGAACTTCTCGTACTCACTGCTAAAGGCTCCAAGGATCTGCCGGAGAAGGCGGGGCAGCTGTCGGTGCCGGCAGACCGTCGGTGGAGCGCGCTGTGTCTGTCCGGGCCCCGGCGCGGGGACGCGGCGGTGTATTACTGCGCCGTGGGAGACACGGGCAGAGGAGCCGGGGCTGCGGCCGGGCACGAACCGCCGCGGGCGGGGCCGGG
>WEIV01021065.1:9240-22473 GCA_013390005.1 Calyptomena viridis
GTGTTTGTTTTTCCCTTCAAACATATCTATTAAATAATCTGGTGACTCCATTGATGGCACAACATTGCTTCTTCTCTCCATTTGAAATAAATTTTAAAAATTATTCTGAAAATAACTCAGATTTAAAAATATCTTGAAATGGATTGTTTCTCTGTATCTTGCAGTACGACTTCCAGAAAATTTGATTCAGGAAAACTCAGGCAAATTTTCACTTGTCACGTGAAAATTTTAGAACCATTGTGATACTTACACAGTAAAATTTATACCGAGAATCTACACAATGCCGTTATTTTCTTCCCACTAGTGAAACTACACTTTCCATGATAGCATGCATTTGTTAATCTTAGTTGCACACAGGGGATGAAAAGTGTGTGTCAGGTAGGTTTCTGTTGTATCAGCCCAAGCATGGATAAGACTTTGAAGTACAATGTATGTAAGTAGACATTGAATCTGTAAAAGTCAGAATGAATAAGCAAAACACATTGTTTCAGTTTAGGAAAGGTGATTCCTGGAGGCTCTTCTGGTCTGAGAAACAAACAAGTCCTTTTGTTTTAAGAAAAATTCCTATACACTTTGCTTTCTCGAGTTGATTTAGACTTCTCAAAAACACAGAACAATCAAGACTTAGAACTGTTTCAACTGTCTCTTAAAGATTTTTGCTATCCATTGTATATCACGGAAACTCCCTAGCTAAAGACAACAGCCCTAATGAGTGTGGTTGCTTGACGTCTTTCAATTTTATAGCTATTGAACCCAGAAGAATTCAATATCTCTAATGCTGCATTCACCAGGCATTTGCAACTACCCATTGTGTCTCTGTTTACATCTTTCAGCTGGTAATATAATCCTGAGCTGATGCTGAGCACTCACACCCCCTTTACTCGCAATGCAAAGTCAATTATTTTCTTGGATCCTCACAGGGCACATATACTCTGTGACAGTTTTGTGAGTTTACTTGCTTACATAATGTATAATACAGCAAGTTTTGTGTGTTAAAAGAAGTTATGTATAAACTATCCCTTAAGAGTGACATTTCTGTTGAGGAGGTGGTTTCCTGTACTAGATAGATCTTGATGAGTATGTGTTTATTGTCAGATGACTTTTAAAGGTCCCCTACAACCCAATTGATTCTATGATTCAATGATTCTATGATATGTGTCAGAAAGTTGGTTCAAGATATAAGACACTGTCTCAAATACTTTGTGAAGACTGAATCAGACCTTCTGCCAGTTAAGCATCAGGACAGAGACAAAACTTGTGCAAGGCACACATAGAAGTCTGTTGACCAGTAAGCACAGACCCTAGTAGCAGCACCAAAGAAGACATATAATTAACAAAAATTTTTGCAGAACTACCTTTTCTTAAAAACTGAAAGACCCTCAGAATGAGGCTGGGATTCTACCCAAAAATTTATGATCAAATCATACAATGAGATTTCTAGAAGTTATCCGGTCCAACATCCAAGGTCCGTTTTTTAAGGTCCCAGTTTGCTTCAAGGTCAGCTATGATGATTCAGCTGCAGCATCAGAGCCTTGAGTTTTGAAGATGTCCAAGGATGTGGATTCCACAACTTCTGTGGGCACCTATTCCAATGTTTTACTAACTCAGAGTGAAAAGCAAAATCAAAAATTTAGTATTCTGCAAGCAGAGATTAAAGGCTTAAACTAGGTCATTGTGCAAGTGCCCTATAAGTTTCTTGTGTGTGGCTTTATGCATAGAAGGCACTAATTTCATGGTAGAACTCTGTGTCCACATTTTTCTAGAAAGGCCTCTTTTTTCTATAAAAACCTAACATTCTCTACAGATACAAATTAGAAAGCATTTTTCATTATGAAAAGATTTTCTGGAGGAATAAACAGTGATATACACATTGCTGTTCTATGTAATGGAAAGAATATTTCTTTCAGGGGATCCTTAAAGAACTATTTCAAAACCTCCACTGTGTCTGGAAAATAATTGCACAGTAATATTTGATCAAATTTTCCTGAACCTTCCTGAAACTTGATCTACAGTACAAACAGGAAGGAATTTTTCCTAAATTTCAGTTCGCTTTTATATATAATGTTAATTATTCAACAAAAATATTACTCATTTGTTATCAGAAAAGTGTATATAAGTGTGTATAAGTAGGAAAAAAGTCAGACTGAATAAGAATTTCTCTGATTGTTTATGGCCTTTAGAAAATGTGTGTATGCCTTTGAACAGGAATAGCTAATGAATGCATTCTATTTTGCACTCAGAAATATCAACAATAAATTCTTAGATCTACAGTAATGATTCTGGCATCTCTTACTTCAAAGATGTTGTGGTTTTAAGTAGCCAGAGTTTTTTATTAGCTGGGGGGGGGCTAGGAGAGAGTCTTCTTTAAGAAGCTGCTGGAGTTTTTCTCTGCTCTAAGCTAGCTCAAGGTCGACTGCTAATGCCTCTGTGATAACATATTTAAGAAGGAGAAGAAAAAAAAAAGGCCAGGCAGAACATCATGGCGACTTAAGAGAAAGGAGGGTGGGAAGTTTGATTAACACCAAGGTCGGAGAGAGGAGAAAGAGAAGATGCCTTAAACACTGGAATAGGGCTCCGGCAAACATGTGGGGGATCATAGAAGGAATGATTCATATGTTATGCACACCNAGTAGTAATAGTTAATACTTAATATTCTAAGTTAGAGTCTGGTTTGCCTGTGAAATAATTAATAAACAGTTGCTTGTAATCCTTATCACAGAAGTCGAAGTTTTTTTTCCTTCTCTGAGAAATTTTGGATCTATGTGTGCTATGACTTGGCATTTTAGCTGGAGTCAAACCACAACAAATAAATAGTGATAAATTTCTCTGACAGTAATTAGGTTGGTTTGTTTCTTTATAAACAGCACAGAAACTTTGGGTATTCCTTAGGATATTTTTATTGTGAGGTGAGTGATATTTAAGTACTTAATTTAATATTCATCCATTATTTCTCCAACTACCAAGCTGCTCAGGGAAAATCTTTAGGCTACAAAACTGTGCATAATATGAGGAGAAACAAAGATTCCTCACAATGTAACTATAACCCTTGTTTAGATTTACCAGCTGACATACGAAAATGATTTAAGGACTGAATTACTTCAGATTAGATCACTAATTAGAATAATTTTAGATACCAATGTTAATACTTTACTTGTGTTGTAACTGTGATAAGAAAGACATTGTATATCGCATAATACCTCTATGCTACTATTTCAGTAGGATAGTTTTGAATTTTCATATTTGTAAGTGGCAATGAAATCTGGTGTAAGCAGGTAAATTCTTCCACTGTTTCATATTCAGTAAGTATCCTCAGTAATTTCAATTGACAGCAGAACTCAGCTATGTTGTAACTGAAAATATAATCATGACTATGAAAGATGGAGACTGGATTTGCAATGAATTCAACTTTATATTCACTTAACATAAACTCTTTTTTCCTTTTTTCAAATCTTGTCTTCCTCAAGCTTTCGTAGTACAGTATGCAGATAAGTGAACATGTCCTAATCAGATCACAAATCAATCTATTTAAACAATTTTATTCCTTGTACCATTTTTAGCTGGGAAGACACCATGATACAACATATAATCCCTAAAGACATGTCTTAAAACATGTCCATAACTGAACATGATTATAAAATCTGTCTATTTCATTCCCTTTTCTCCTAAGTATACCTTGCAGTCAGTACACAAATAGGTGCAGAAATAGGATTGGTGAAATTACTTACAAAAATACAAAGAAATTAAAAATTTTAAAGGATGCAAAATTCTCTCAGTTGTTTTTCTTATTTATGTTATGGAATAATTTTACCTTTCCTCCTACACATCAAAATCTCCAGTAACTCCAGAAATGCTTGCTTTATGCAATGAATACAAAGGCCATGCTGACCAAATCTCCTTTATGAATATTTATCCAGCCAACTGCTAACTCCACAGATTATCACAGTTTACTACGAAGTCATTCTGGCATAACATTGCAAGAACATTTCATAAATGTGGGATGTAAAATGTAATAGCTCACTCACTCAACCATACTTTATTGTATCTCTACTGTGTGGTTTGCAGTAGTTTCAATTTGGTTTAATGGCCAATTGAAAACTTTGCCTTCATCTCCTAGGATAATTTCCATTCGCTTCCAATAGGATATTTCTTCTCAAAATATATTTAGTTTTTTTAAAAACTTATTCCTCAGTGGCAGGCCTTCCCTGTTTTGATAAAATACTCTGGAGATAGCAAACAAAGGCTCTTTGATGTAATATAGCCTCTTGCATGATGAAGTAATGTCCTTGCTGGGTCAAAATAAATATATGTCAAATGTATTTTGCTCAGCTTATTGAATTTCCTAGAAGGTGGGTTTACTTTTTTTTTTTTTTTGCTATTTGGTTCATTAGTTTGTTGGTTTTTGTTTCTGTTCTTTTTTGAGAAGTCTGAGGAAGTAAGAGAAGGGACAAGAAATTCCCACTGGAGAGCTGAATAGGGGGTATACTTCAAGTAATTGATGCAACCCATGTACTTAGCATGAATTGTTTGTTGATGTACCAAGAACACCATATGGACACATCTGACAAAACTGAAATAATTACAAGTATGAGGATGCAAACAAATACTAGGAAAATTCCACAGAGAATTTGATTAAAATCAAAACAATCCAATCAATAATCATCCATCTTGGAGAACTCTCCAAATGTTTTACACACTAAATATAGCATTTAGTGTGTGTGTAACGGTAATTTTTATCTCAGCATTGCATTAAATTGCTGTATCTCCTCCATCACTGCCTCTTTATGCCAGTAAATTAAGTTATTCACATAGTCATGTGCCTTCTCTGAAAGACTAAGGACATTCCTCAAGCTGACTACATAATATTAATTATATTTAACATTTATACATTGTGGTTTGTGTTATGTTGTCTTTTTTTTTTTAATTTCTAAAATGCTTTATCAATATCAAACATGAATTCAGAGCAGACTAAACATAACTGAGGCTGAAGATTGACCATTTGCAATTATGTCTGGGATCTGGAATGACTTCTGAGGAAAGGTTATGCACTTAAAGAGGTTGTTTTTTATTTTAGCTGTTGGCGCTTCAGTTCATTTCAACACATAAAAATGCAATTTTTCCTTACTTTTAAGCTTTGAGACTATTCTTAGTAAAAGATTAGCATTAATTTGGGAAATTAATGTGCAACAATTTACAGAGCTATTTTTTCTGATTGTCAAGTTAATGTAAATACACAGTGCACTTAGAAAATCACATTTTCTAGAGCTTTTGTTTTGCAGTCATCAACCTATATTCTGATATTATAGTTTCTAAGGTTCTCAGGCTTTTAGTAATAAATTGTCACATTAATTTGGCCAGTATAAAATGACACCAAATTAAGTTTTCTGCCTACTTATCTCCTCTACCACTATTCAACACCAAGCATTATGCCGCAAATATTAAAAAGCAAAACATCATAAGGATTTCTTTATAATATTAAAGAAACAAAGCAAAACAGATACCATTATTATCTTATAATAGTGTTATTAGAACTTTGTAATACCCAGATTCACTTTAGTGTTGGGATTTTTTTCATTAGGACTGTATATTTTACATATATAAGAATAGAGATCCCCAGTAAAGAAGACATGGCCTTCCCAACATCATTGATCCTTGAATACATTGTCTTTCACAACACTTCCAATACACTTTTATCATTCAATCAAATCCCTACATGCTCCACAAAGCCATTTTTATGTGAAAGTACAAGGATAAACAACACTTCACATAATGGCAGAATGGGTAAGGTTAGAAGAAACCACATTGGATTATTTGGGCCAGCCTCCCTGCTCAAGAAGAGGCATCCTAGGGCATGTTGCACAGAATTGCATCCAGATGGTTCTTGAGTATCTCCAGTGAGTGGGAGTCCAAAACATCTCTGGACAACCTGTTCCAGTGTTCGGTCACCTGGGCAGTAAAGAAGTTTTTGCTTATAGTGAGGTTGAACTTTCTGTGTATCAGTTTATACCTGTTGCCTCTTGTCCAATTGCTTTACACCACTAAGAGCCTGGCTACATCCTCTTGACACCCTTCTCTGAGATATTTATAGGCATTGATGAAGGCCCCTCTCAGTCATCTGTTTTCAAGGTAGAACAGGCCCAGCTCTGCCAACCTTTCCTCATAAGAGAGATGTTCTAGTCCCTTAATCATCTTTGTAGCCCTCCTCTGGACTCACTCCAGGAGCTCCATGTCTTTCTCACACTGAGGAGGCCAGAACTAGTACTCCAGATGTGGCCTCACCAGGACTGAGTAGAGGGGCAGGATCACTTCCTTCAGCTTGCTGGCAATGTTCTTCCTAATGCACCCCAGGATACCATAGGCCCTCTTCTCCACAGGGACACACTGCTGGCTCAGGGACAGCTGGTTGTTCACCAGGACCTTCAGGTTCTTCTTTGCAGAACTGCTTCCCAGCAGGTCAGCCCCCAACCTGCACTGGTGTGGGGTTGTCCTTTACAAGCCCAGGACTCTGCATTTGCCTTTGTTGAACTTCAGGCGGTTCTTCTTTGCCCATCTCTCCACCAAGGTGCTCTTGATGGGCTGCACAGAACTCTGGGATATCAGCCACTCCACCCAGCTCTGGGTTGCCAGCAAACTTGCTGAGGAGGCTCTCTGTCCCTTTGTTGATAGACAAGTTAAATAATATTGGGCCCAGTATTCAACCTTGGGGGACACCACTAGTGACAGGCCTTCAACTGGATGCTGTGCTGCTGATTATGACCCTTTGGGATCTTCCATTCAGCCAGATCTTTATCCACCTCACTGTCCATTCATCCCATCCACGCTTCCTGAGTTTTTCTATGAGGATATTGTGTGCCGCAGTGTTGAAAGTCTGCTGAAGTTGAGGTAGACAATATCCATTGCTCTCCATTCATCGAAGTAGCTGTTTCATCATAAAGGCAATCAGGTTGATGAAGCATAATTTTCCTTTGGTGAATCTATGCTGACTACTCCTGATCACCTTTTTGTCAACCATGTGGATAGAGATTGTATGGAGAATGAGGCACTCCATCATCTTTCTAGGTATTGAGGTGAGGTTTACTGGACGGTANTGCTGTGCTGCTGATTATGACCCTTTGGGATCTTCCATTCAGCCAGATCTTTATCCACCTCACTGTCCATTCATCCCATCCACGCTTCCTGAGTTTTTCTATGAGGATATTGTGTGCCGCAGTGTTGAAAGTCTGCTGAAGTTGAGGTAGACAATATCCATTGCTCTCCATTCATCGAAGTAGCTGTTTCATCATAAAGGCAATCAGGTTGATGAAGCATAATTTTCCTTTGGTGAATCTATGCTGACTACTCCTGATCACCTTTTTGTCAACCATGTGGATAGAGATTGTATGGAGAATGAGGCACTCCATCATCTTTCTAGGTATTGAGGTGAGGTTTACTGGACGGTAGTTCCCTGGGTCCTCCTTCTTGCCCTTGTTGAAGTCCAAGATGACATTTGCTTTATTCCAGTCCCCAAGCACCTCTCCTGACTGCCACAACCTTTCAAAGATGATCATGAGCAGACTGGCTACAGTGTCTGCCAGATCTCTCAGCACCCATGGATACATCCTATCATGGCCTTGTGGATATTAGACCCAATCCTCTTTCACTGAGGGAAAATCTCCTTTCAACATTCCTTTACCCTGGTCTCCTGGGTGAGAGATTCCTGAGGGCTGGTCTTGTCAATGAGGACAGATGCAAATAAGGCTTTCAGTAAATCTGTCTTCTCTGTGTCCACTGTTGCCAGGGTACCCCCTACATTTAGTAATGGGACAATATTATCCTTTGTTTCCCTTTTGTTGTTGATGTACTTGAAGAATACACGATGAAATGTGCTAAGGGAGATCATTACACAGCAAATAATTTTAGTCTGCTTACAAATGTCAGTGTTGGAGTAGCAGTCCTTTTCCTTAGAAAAATTTCAGACCTGCTGCCCAGAGTCTCTACCCCCACATGCCTTTTCAACCAATGCCATTTTTATAACTGCCTTGTCCTGGAATAAAAAAATAGCCAAGAAATATGAGAATAATAAAGCTCACTTTCTTTTATTACAATAATCTACAATGTACAGGTATCATTTTCATGCTGAAAACAAATGATCTCACATTTGATTAAGTTATACTTCCAAACTTTGTTTGCTTTCAGGATCACAGTATTCATTTTATGTTTAAAATTGCGAGATGACCCCTATTTTTATTTAGGGTGCTTTTTGCACATCTGACTTCCTTGTATTCCTTCTGAAGAGATGATGGTCATCTCTTAATCATATAAGATTGTAATCTCCTTTTAAAACCAGTGAAATAAAAAAAGATACGATATTTATTTTTATCACTCTATTTCTGAAGAAAAAATAGCTTGCTTTGAGGAACGTGTAGCTAAACATATTAATTTCTTCAGTCAACATGGCAGAGGATTCAATTTGCAAAATTATACGGTCCATCAGCCCCAAAGAAAAGTTGAATCAGAGTGTTAGGAAGAGTACAAGAACTGATAAAGACTTTCTCCATGTTGGAGAACACTGCACATGTTATTGCTGTGACTGGCCGAGCACACCACTCCTGTCAGAAACTTAAATTAATTAGTCACACACTTTCTCGATGCACAGAGTTTAATATATGGCCTCTGAGTTTCAACCACTGAGAATTAATCTATTATATTTAATGCTGCAATCATATCTTCGACTATAACTCTATTCATTTTGCAATATTATCCTGGCAAATTAAAAGTTTCAATAGTTGCCAATCTAATTTTTTAATGTGCAAAGTAATTATCGATTTCTTATTTGTAGAGCACTATCAGTGTAGAGCTAATTTCCTTTAGACTAACAAATTGCTGCTAACAAACTTAAGAAGATAAAACCTTCAGGAAATGAGCTGGGAATTAATATATTGTGCATAAAACTATGGCATAGAATAGGGAGGTATTCTTGAAATTAAGTAGACCTCTCACTAGGAGAAAGAATCAATACCTGGTGATATTCCTTCTGTTGATTTCTTTTTTTTTTTCATCAAGTTTTTAATATCTGAGATCCTTTACAAATATAACTCTTTCTCTAATAACTTATATACCTACGCTAAGTTTTGAAAACCTTCCCTTGGAAATCAGCCATTCCTTTTTTCCCCCACCTTGCTGCTTTCTCTGAAATTTCCTCCCTGTTTTATTGTTATTATTGTATGACATTGCTGACTTTATGAAATAGTAAATATTCATGAGTATTGCTCTGAAGAAAAAGCAGACTGTTTTTTACATCACAGCTGCAGTTCAATGGCTCATTCTCCCTGAAATAAACATTGCAAACGCAAAGATAATAGGTGATGATCACTCTTCCTTTGACCATCACTGTGATGTGGTAGGAGTTTCTATGTTGAAATGCTTATTTCTGGGTTTTATCAAAAAAGAAGATAAAGTGTCAGATAAGCAGAATATAAACTGCTGAGAAATGCCTTACTATAAAACGCTGTTAAAATTTCCATATTTTTTAATATTTTTTTTAATTATTAGCAGGTTCTTAAGACTCATGTAACTCAAAAAAAATAAGGTCCAGGCATTTAAACACCTTGTAATCCTTTAAAATTTTGTATGCCAATTCCAGTGGGACTGCAGAGCTTTAGAAAATCTGAGTATAGTAAATAATAGATGTCAAGATCTATTAAAATATTTTTCCTAAGCATGTAGCTGACATCTTTGAACCTTTGCATCTGCTCTTTGGGAATGCTTTAATGGTTTCTGTGAGAAAGTCCAGGATGCAATGCATATCTGTCCGAAATAATTAAAAAAAAATCACTCGGCAAATTTATTTATTTCTCTGAATAAATCAATAGCAATCCTCAAGCTTCCTAAAATAAATTGTGTTATATTTGCACATTTAAGTACTCCTATTAACTCACTATACTTGTATGTGCATATGACTGTCTGAATGTTATCAAATTGTCTTTGCAGTCAATTGTTTTGAGGCATGTGCAAAGCACTTACATTTGCACAGAAAAGTATTATATGAATAAAAATCCCAAAATATAGGCTCTCAAGCTACATCATCATGCTCAGAAATTGTCAGTGCAACAGTAGTAAACAGAACACTAGTTTGACGAAATGTCTGCAAGAACATACTACATACTTCAAATAATTAATATGAATAGTGGTGTGGCAAATGCCATTTACAGATTGACAGGTCATAACAATACTGAAAAATGCTTTTGAGTGAGCTTATAGTCAAGAGGCTAATGTGATGTTCTAAAAGGATTATCTGCGTTTTATTAGCCAAGGTAATCAGCTGAATCACTATGAAATTCCAACACCTCTCGAGCTGTTTGACCTTGAAATGTTTAAGTGTTTTTCAGTTGGACCTGTGGATTAGGGACTACAACCCTGCTTCTTCAAGGAAATGAAAAAAAAGAACTTATAATTCTTCTTTTATTGTTTTAACACAGGTGGATTGCTGTCCAAAGTAATGACAGTAGAAAAAATAGTGTAATCTGGGTGTGGATATTCTTGCATGTATATATATTACCTCAATTATGACTGTAAAATAAGAATAGCTACTGTTCACAAACAAGGTTTTTTATATTTGTATTTACTATAATTTTCATTTGACACTTTCTGTCTTATTTGTTTGCAATGTCTTTCCATTTCTTCAAATTAATTCTAGTTTCCATGTCTTCTTCTGGATTAAATATCATTGTTTTATTCCAGGTTTGCGCTGAAGTGGAGGTAGTGGTGATTACGAAATTTCCAACACCTGAGCAAAACATAAAATGAGAAACATTACTGCACTATAAAATGCTAGTTAGCATTAAAGTACTATTCATCTCTTGTATCAAATAACTTCATACTACATAGGACATGGAACTGGAACAATTATTTTTCAGGTCCTAAGTTTAACAAAGAAAATAAGCACCAAATTTTCCAGATGTTTAGTTAGAAGTTTTGTATTTTCAGTGTAAACTTCTGTGAATCCAAGCTTGAGTGCTATTTGATGAACTACATTTACAATGAAATTTTGAAGATACTCAGCAGCAGTTTCAAAGGAAATGAATAAGACACTTCATTGTTAGGCGTTCTTGAAAATGTGGGGTGTGAGATGACTAAGAAGCAATCTTCACATGTGAAGATGAAGTAGCCAGTTTTTACCCAGAATAAATCAGTCTCATTCCTCACTGATAATGACCTAAATTCATTTTTCAATTGGTCTCCTTTGCACACTACCTGACACATGGCCTACCAAGATAAGTAATGATTTATACACTATAAAGTTATAACACGACCTAACGAAGACCAAACTTAGTCTGAATTATTGTATTAGTATTCCAGATGCAAAATTTATTGTAATATTAGGCAACACAGTGTTAAAACAAGGAAATGGTCTAAGGGCTCCTCTGTCAGAAAGCCATTCACTGTCCACGTTTTAATGGTGAAAACAAATAAATATGGAAATATTTGATTTCCACAGAGAATTAATGCTCACCTAAATTTTCAAAGTCCTAGAGGTGTTAGGAGTCAATGAATTTTGCAGGAAGTTGCAAACTCTTCTCATTTACATGACTGCCTCCATTAGCATCCCTCAAAAAACCTAGAGTTCCATTTTTACTGTCTGTTTCCTGTCTATTTGCACACACACTTTCATG
This sequence comes from Calyptomena viridis, assembly GCA_013390005.1. Taxonomy (NCBI): domain Eukaryota; kingdom Metazoa; phylum Chordata; class Aves; order Passeriformes; family Eurylaimidae; genus Calyptomena; species Calyptomena viridis. The sequence continues at coordinate 20,889 of WEIV01021065.1, forward strand.
ATGTGGGAGACCATTCTACAGAAGTAGAGTTACTTTAATAGATGGAAAAAATCATACAGCTTTGGAACACTTTAAAGTACAGTCAGACATCTCAAGCTGTCATTCCTGTCTCTCCCACAGATTTCTTTCAATCAGCACAGAGTACCACTGACGCATTTTCTTGTAAAATGCTGACATAAGTGACGTTTGAGATGCTTTGTGATAGCAGCATTTTCTTTCAATTTTCTATGACCCCAGCACTAAAGATTGTTCAACAGCAATAATTTGTGTGAATACTGCACTAGAATGAGAGCAGCTGAAATATTTGAGGATCCCCTATAGATTCAGACATCTAAATCCAATTTTCAGGACTCAGCAGAGCTGACATGTGAGCCCTGGGAAAAGGAAATCAGCTGCATGCCTTCCATTCAGCCACTAGGCCATTCAGATTTAGGATTTTCCTTTAGACTTTTTGACTAATGTTTGTGTCTTCATATCTGCTGCAGACTGACCTATACCACTAGGTCAGCACAGCTCAACTGAACAGAATTGCCTATCTGAGACCAACTCTGCTTAACTCTTTATACTTCACAGCCTCTGAATGGTAAATTCACTGAGATTAAAGAAAACAACAAAAAAAGAAATAGCTTCAAAGCTCAAGTCCTTTGAATATTACATGCATCACAGCAAATGTTTACGCTTTAATTTAAATTCAAATAAAAAATGCATAATGTATATGAAAATAAATCTCTTGATTTACAATCTTCATTCCTCCACTAAAATATCACCAGAAAAGAGAAAAGATTCTTTTACAATGAACTGGACAGATAATAGAGACATTTTCTCAAATGACGAGTTTTGTCATTCCCATAAGTGATATAATCATCAGGTTCTTTCAGATACTGTACTTATTTCATACACATGAATGAAAAGCATATTCCTCATTTGGATGCTTTGTTTCTCTTCAGATAATGACAGCACTGTGGAACCAATTCACTATGTGAGATGGATAAAAAATGTAGTTCTATTTACAGTTGTCACCCAGGACTACTGTCACCAAAATAGTTCTGATTAGTTTAGTCCAAGGACTGAAAGAATTACACGTCTTGTGGAAGTGTATGGAAAATAAATTTGTATCATAATCAGAACTAAACCCAAGGTTTTGATCTTTCAGATCTTTCAGACATCTTTCAGGTCTTTCAGACACCTTTCAGATATCTCGAACTTTACATGTCTACTTGACAACATTTTACATAAATTTTTCTTTCATATTTTCTATTGCATTTAGTGTAAAAGAGATATGGAAATCTCTACAATCTTATTACTAACTCATTTGTTATATAAGAGCTAGAACTAACACAACATGATTTTCCCTTTTTCTTTACAGTTCTTATGTCACAGATTAAAGTGGAGGAATTTGTGCCAACTGGGCTTGAATCAGGGCTATTACAACCTCTATCTAAAGCAGGAGTTCTAACTTTTTGACCTTTTGCTCCATAAAATATTGGAAGAGTGTCTGGCTTTTAGACAGCTAAAAGCAAAGTCCCTGCTGATTATAGAAAGACTGTTACATTTCATATCCAGTACTTTACTCAAGTTTGGTTTG
>WEIV01021066.1:6609-39833 GCA_013390005.1 Calyptomena viridis
TTATGCAGTAAAGAAGGACATGTTTCTATGAGCAAAAGTCAGTACAGGCAAGTTGGAAAACTAATGTGTGTTCTGAGGATTGTAATTTGTTCCAAAGGGAGAAGAAACACTTTCCCATACAGATGTAAATGGGAATGTAAATACCCTAAGGAACAGCCAGTTTGGCATATTCACATATATAAACATGTGTGTCCATGTATATGTGTGTGTCATACCCCAGGGACTACAGTCAAGTACAGGAAGTCAAGAAGGTGCAGATGGAGAGGACATGGAATATTGTGTAGGCAAGCAGCTGATTTGGTCTAATTGAGTAAAGCGGAGAAAACCACACATAAATCATCTTAATCTTCTTAGTTTAATATTCTGGATGTTTTGTGCTTTTCTAGCTACAAAATGTGTAAGCTTAGACATAAGAATTTAAACTGAAATCCATAACTATATTTAATGTTGACACATATTTCATTCACTATTAAAAAAAAAGTGCCTTCATTTTTTGTCCACTTTTAAATTATGTACAATTAGATGTGCATTCATATCAGAACAGAACAAATACTTCATAATAATACATCGGCAAATAATGTAAGTATTGAATAACATTGCAGCAAAAACACCAGTACTACATTCATAATGACAAGAAAACCAAGATGTTAAAAAATTGCATAATTAATTAATCCACTGAAATCTTAATTATGTTTTCCACTAAATACACAAATAAATCTAATCACATTATCAGATAATTCTTGGTAAGTCCAAGAGTAATAATTTTTTAAAATTAATATCCTTCCAGATATTTTATATTAGTTGAGAAATACAAAATTGATACAAAGCATTTTGTAGTTGAAGTACTTGTTTTTATAAGCTGTGTCAGAAAGCTAAAACAGCTTTTCTCTGGCACAATGAACAATATACTATATGTATTTCATCTGAGAGAAGATAGAGGTTAAAGAAAATATTAGTTACAAGACAGGGGTTTTTTAATTTGGACTGACAAAAAAAAATTCTTCATTTCACTGGAGAAATGTAAAATCTTTTCAATTCTTTTTAAACAATGCTCAAAAATAAAAAAGTAAGAGAAATTCATGAAAATATCTGACTCATTAGGGAATACCGCAGAACATGAAAAAATAACTAAATTTGATTTTTCTGTTCAAATCACAAGCTTCAGCTTCAATATTTCCAGTACTCTCTCGTGAATCCTCAAATTATTGACTATTCTGTTGTGATCTGGCCACTCTGATATAATCTTTCATTTTTCTGCAATCAGAAATTATTGTCTGAGATAAAGAATGCTTTTTATTTTTAATCAAAATAGATGTACATGAAAAAAAGTTTATTTTGTTTCTCTCTATTAATATTTTTCAGTAAAAGGATGTTTTATTTCATGATTTCTGACTTACTCTCTTTGTAACTCACCTAAAACTATGATAATGGCACAGGTATGACATTAAAAAGTATAGTTTCCATAAAGCCACACATGCATCTGTCTTGTATCATATTCTGTGAAACAGTCACATTTTTAAGAAAAGAAGTAGCAATGATGTCATAAATGACTTCAACAATTTAAGAATATATTAAAAAATTAAATATAGCAACTGGTCATAAAAAACCTGGAATATTAACATGTAATAATATTATTCTTGCCATTCTATTTCCATGATTTCTTCTTAAAAGTTTCCAATTCAACTGAAAATTAGAGAATGCCGCAACTTTGTGCAATACTAACAGTAGTAAATCAGAACCAGAAACAGCAACCACCAAATAGGACCACATTTTATGAATAGCAAAAAGTAAAATATTATTCCTTGAGACAGTAAATAATTTTATTTACCAGGAATACCTCTACTAGAAAAGGGTTAAATCCATCTACTAATTGCTACATTCTATAGATCGATGAAGCACTTCATAACTGCAAGTCATTTAAAGATAAGCAAGCTGTATGTAACAGTTAATATGTAACCCATTTCGATTTAGGTTTAACATACCAAACTTGAGATGATTTACAGCACAAACTTTAGAGTTAGTAAAGTAAACTTGCCATTTATTTAATAAATATGCTTGTCAACTGCTATTGAAGACATTTAGTTTCAGGGGACTTTGCACAAATGAAGCAAGAGTAACATCTAGCAACAGCAGAGCTGTCGATATACAACATGCAAGAGACAGAAAACCAATTTGCTACATATGTACTGCACAAACATTTACATTTTGCATCTGTAAAAACTGTATACTTTTTGGAAATTCATCCTTTGCTGTTTATCTTTGACATGTGAATACACACACAATGTACAATACAAAATGTACTTGAAATCCTTGCAAATATGCCAACAAGCAAGCAAATAAGTACTCTTAGTGATATGTTTTCCTTGTTTTACAATGTCAGATTTAGTTTCATCACACTCAAAGACAGCTGGACTTGCAGTGCTTATTAGATTGACTATTCCCTTTACTGAAAATAAAGGGAAATACTGAAAATGTGTTTTGATAATACCAGCATTTAAAGCTGAGTGTGATGGAGCCTTTCAAAATAAAAACTGAAATTTAGGTAACATGGGTAAATAAAACATTTTAATAAACTTTCCAAAAATTCTAGTTTCACCTGTCATCTGTTTATCTATGTCTGTTTTTCTGAAAAAGTTATAAATGGCAAACCAAAGGTAGATGGCATCCTTGAATCAATTTAATATTAGAGAAAAAACTTAGGGTAATTCTACATTTTAGTCTGTTGTTCATAAGAATAAACACTTCAGGGAAAAGTGTGATGATTTATTACTATATTCCACATAGTTTTAAATCAGACTAACATTACTAAATTGTGCTATTGATCTGGTTAGTAGATGCATAGTAATCAGAATCACAGGGGAAAGTATTCTTTCTTGATCTATAAATTTAAGTAAAATCTTTTCCCCAATTTCCCAGGGCAAGACAAAACCATCATTAACATAAATGAAATAAGATCCATTATTTCTATTGATCCCTATAAAGAGGGAGCATGCTATAATATATTTATGTATTTATTGTATTTAGGCACTGCCCCACAATCTCATTCAAAGTTGAAAAAGTATTAAAAATACAGATGGAGCACAAAATATTTTTGAATCATCAGGTAAAATGTCAAGGTACAATACTAAGAACAAAAATATTTTTTCCAGTGATATGTCTGAGCGTAAAGACTTAAAAAGAGCAATGAAATGTCTCAAAACACTGTCAAAGCAGGAAATTCCCATCAGATAAGCCACCACAACAAGATGAGCACAGGTGGCAAAAATGAAGGCATTAATTCAAGGGTCTAAATGAAGGTGAAGTTTTGGAATTAACACACTGGACAGAATTGCATTGTGCAGACAGTGGGAAAGCACAGATTGGGAACAATCTGCCCAGTGAGGCAGATTTGGATAACTTATCCAGACCAAAAACTTCCACTTGCAGACTGTAAGCACAGCAGACAAAACCCCCACCATGGCAAACTGTGGGAAAGGAAGCAAGTCCTGATACACATGCCAGTCCAAATTGTGGGACCAGCATCTACTCCCATGAAAACCCGGGGCTTGAACTGTATAAAAGTGGTACCCCACCAGCATGACTTCAGGACCGTCATCACCGAGAAGACCAGGGTGACGAAGGACCAGCGGGACACTGTTGGAATCCATGTGATGATGATATATATATTTTCTTGATCTTTGTCTCTCTCACTCTCTTTCTTCTCCACCCCATCTCTCTCTCTATTTTTCTCTCTCTTTATTTTATTCCTCTCTCTCTCTATCTAATATTTACTGTTAAATAAAATCCGTATATTGACTTTGGCATATGGTCCCATTTTCAATTTAATTCAGACAGAGGCATCTTTTAATAATCGGATCCTAACACTGATCTACAAGATTCTGGGTAAGAGGATGATACTATCAAAAGTGGTTTCTGGAAGGCAGGCACAAGAGGGAAAATTCAAAGATGCAGAATTCCATCTCAGACAGTTTATCACCATAGTCTTGATCTATCATTTCACATTTTATGAGCCAAGTAATCATATCAGATATATATCTGATGTATGGCTTCAAAACTAAGAAAAATACATTTACTTCAAATTGAGCAATATAGTAAGTACTATGCTCTTCTTTTCCAGAAAGAGACATTCAGTAGTCCCTAAGATTTTGTGCCTTTATCATAGCATTTGTGATATATTCAGTCAATATCATACTACTGTAATTATCCTGATACAGGCTCACAATACTTTGAATTTTGTTTTAGATAATGACAATAAATACATTCCTAGACACTACTATGAGGATAAAAGAATCTTGTATTTCCTCTTCTTCCATATACACAAATCTATATAAAACCTAAAATTATTCAAAATAAAATATGTTCATCTGTGCACTATTCATTCCCTTAAAAAAAAAAAAATTATATTAGCTAAACAGAAGGCAAGTCTCTCTACATCCTGGTCTGCTCTTGCTATTTATAAACCCATAATCAACCAAAAACTTCTAATAGCTGATTTAAATATAACCAAATTTAAAAGAAGTAAATAATAATAAAAAGGCAGTAATACTAACAATATTTTCCAATCTCTGCAGAAAAAATGTCTTATTTGAAAAATAATTTTCTGAAAATTATTATGATGTATGTTGATCTCTAAAAATTCTGTAAGGACTTTTTCAAAGGAATAGATGGGATCAGAGATCTATTTTCTAACAAATTTCAGCTGATGTACCTTCTTTCATGCCTTGGATATACCCTTTAGAAACCACTCCTTGGGAAAAACTGAGTCCATTATCCAGTTTAGAAGGAAAATGAGAAAAGGTTTTATTCAATAGTTAATAACTACCTCAAGAACTTCCTACAGCTTTTCTGAGAATGCACAAGTTCAGAAGGATGTGTTCCAGATAACGGGATATCCAGACAATTGTTCAATATGTGCACCTAGTTCCTGATGAAATTAGCTCCCTGAAGATTTTTCAAGGAAAGTAGTGTTCCAGGTCAAGTACTTAACTTTCTAAAATTTCAAAATATACAAAGCAGAATGGTGTGTAACAGAGGCAAGTGTATGTGCTTCAGAACTGCTTCTGAAAGAGAAGTGTAAACAGTTAAAGTTGCATGTATTTCCATTTGTGCATCTCTTATCCTGAATTTTCCAATTCAAATGCAACTCTAAAAATATTTTCAGATGTATAGTAATGTTTTCATTCCATACAATATGACATTTAGCAGTAAAATAATTACAAGATTTCTAAAGGTGTTATGAATCTTTTCTCCTTAGAAGGGTACTGAAAAATTAAGCTAAGGTATAGAGTAAATTAGCTACATATTAGCTAATGTTAAGCAACAAATATGAATTAAAACATCCTTCCAAGAATGCAACATATCTAAAAGCTGCTGTGTAATAACAATGGTTTAATCGGTTCCTTTGTAATCACCTATTACATGAACAAAACCAACTCAAAATGAAACAGCCTAAATCTTAAGCACTTCTGTCCTTTCAAATTTAATCTAATTTTTGAATATCAGAGGTGATAAGAAAAGTGGGAAGGGGGGAAAAAAGGAGAAAGAAAACTTGGAAATTGATGGAACATTAGAAAAAATATCAGGAGACACACAAAGCTGCAAGAAATTACAGAGGATAAATACTTACTAGCTGAAATGGAAAGTTCCTTCTACATTGTTGAGCCTATTTCCTGGTAATAGGATTCATCATATTTAAGTGTAGACATCTACAGTGCAAACAACTCTATTTGATCTAGGCTTCTTTGAAACCAGTGAAAACGACCTGCCTAGAGTGTCATCTGTTTCATCAAAAGGTAGGTATCACACACTAAATCAACCACAATTTAGAAGTATTTATGTATCTTCCTTGACTATTAAGTGAGATTAGGCATTTATATATGGACATCTACACTGAGGACTACTGAAATGTACTTAAGTCACATAAATATATCTCACTAGTACCATCTGAGATATTGTAAAGCAAAGAAAAGATCACACAAATCTGGATGATACAGGATCTTCAGAAGAATGATGTTATTTGGGGAAGGCAGCTAACAAGAAGATAGCGTTATCCCAGAGTATTATAGGCTGACAGTAATCTCAGTCCTATAGATAGCAGATGAATTCTGCAGATGACTTCTACACATTCCGTAGTTTCTATTACACAGTTCTTTAAAATGTGTTTCTGTTTAGTTCTGTCTGGTTTGTTTGTTGGTATTTTTATTTTTAAACTCCAATAATAATGCTAAACTTCACCTAGTTTTCAACAAAGGCTAACCCTGCAATTATCTATTGACAAAGTTCATTTAGAATTTTTTATTTTGGAGCAGCAATAGTTGAAAACAAATTAATAGTCCTTCCTTGTCCTGAGAACAAATACATGAAAGTAAAAGCATGAAGAGACCCATATTTTTAGTTTTCATATTATAATTTTCCGTTTGCATAAAAGCATGACCTATATTGTATTGACTTGCATTCACAATAGCAGTTTCTGAGATTGATTCATGAGAGCAATACAGTATTCTACAATACTTTCAATATTTCCACACGGTAAAATAAATAACTGCAAATAAATCATTAAGTAAACATATTGACTTTTACTCAAGTTACTGTGTTTATCATGTTCCCAACAATAAAAATTATTATATAACTTTTATCTTGGGAGACAGAATATTAACTTCTAGGCAATTATTTCAGATTAGATTTTCCATTTTTTCATATATAAAATATCTTACTTTTTGCAAATGCTGTTTCATTTTACCTCTAAAAATGATTAGCGGTTATATATAAAGTTTAGTTAATTTCACTTATTATTATTAAGCTACTAGAAAAGAAGATAAAATTTTTGATCTAGACACTGAAGGAAATGACTGGTTAGTAACTATATTGGATTTGGCTGAGATGGAGTTCAAATTCCCATAGCAGCCCTCACAGCACTGTGCTTTGCATTGGTAGCTAGAAAGCCATCGATAACACACCAGTTGTCAGTGTTTTGGCTACTGCTGGGCAGTGCTGGCACAGCATCAGCAATGTCTGTCAACATTTCTCCCCCCACCATCGAGGACAAGATCCTGGGAGGGGGCACAGCTAGGCCAGCAGACCCAAGCTGACCAAAGGGATATTCCATACTGTGTGATGTCAGCTCAGATATAAAAGCTAAGGAAAGGAGGAGAAGGGAGGTGGGGGGGCATTCATTATTTACATTTTTTACTTTCTGGAGCAATTGTTACAAATGCTGAAGACCTGCTTCCCAGGAAGTGGCTGAACACCACTTTCTGATGGGAAGTAGAGAATAAATCTACTCTTATTTTCTTTTTGCTTGTGTGCACACAATCTTTCGCTTTTGCTTTAGTAAACTGCCTTCTCTCAACCCATAAGTTGTTTTCCATCCTATTTTGTCTCCCCTGTCCAGCTGGGAAGGGGAGTGACAGAGCAGCTTGCTGGGCACCTGTTATCCAACCAAGGATATCCAACCCACCACAGTAATTAACTTTAACATGGTGTAGGAATGTGCCAGAACTTGGGTATTGATTTACAAAGAAATCTATTTCTCCAGACATTATCTTGCAAAAACCCATGCTATGAGTGATCCAAACACACTAGCAGCAGCAAGGAATCTACCTCACTGAAATATATCCACAAGATACCTAATTTCTTCAGTTTTCACTGAAAATTCTGGGGAAAAAAACCCCAAACACACAAAGACTGCTAATAATGTCTTGCCCACTCTTTGCTCATCAATCAAAAAGAATTCTCTGTTTGCCTTCTTCGCTGGTAGAAGTGAAACTAGACAAGGAGAAGAAAATACATCCTGTTTGTATCTGAGTGTCCTCATATGCCCTCAGGACGGTTAATTGCTTTTGTGCTGAGCATGTCTGACTACTTCCCAGGAAGTAAATTATATGCATCTATATCTGATGGTATAAGCTACTGAAATGGTGCTGTCTGATTGATAGGCTTTACCTCCATAATTTTCCATAGAATCACAGGTCCCTCCATCAAAATAATTGTGTTATTATGTATTTGATTATAGAAGAATAGTTTCAGAAGGAAAATACACTGAAACCATGATTTATTATAAAACTGAGACATAATTTCATTTAAATTATTTATACTAGGTATATTTTTATTTAATATTAATACTACCAGTGGAGCAGCTAACCGGGAAAAATTTCCAGGAAAATTAAAGCCAAGAAAATCAGCCGGTGTAGCCAGCATAGTTGTACCAAGGAGAAGTCATGCTTGATCAACTTTGATAGACTTCTAACCTTAGATAAATAGCCTGGTGAATGGGATGAGGGGAGAGAAGTGGATATTTTCTACCTGGACTTCATGTAGGCCTTGGACATTATCAAGATATTAAGAGACAAGATGTTGATGTGTGGGTTGAACAGATAGCAAGGTGGATTGAAAACTGGATGAAAGTCTGAGTTCAGAGCATTGTTATCAGTGGCAAAAAGTCTAGTTATAGATTGGTAACTGGTGGTGTATCCAGGGGCCAGTAATAGGACAAGTCTTGTTTAACATCTTGATTGGTTTTCTGGATGATGGGGTAAAGTGTACTCTCAGCAGATTTGCCACAACATCAAAATGCAAGTAGTGGTGAATATGCCAGAGGAATGTCAACAGGCTGGAGAAATGGACCAATAAGAATTTCATGAATGTCAAAGCAGGTGGATGTGCCTCAAGGAAGCTGCAATCCCATGGACAGCCCATGGGAGAGCAGGTTTCTGGCAGGACCCACAACCCCATCGAGACCCATACTGGAAAGCTATTCTTGGAGAGCTGTAGCCTCCAGCAAGGACTCTCTGCTGGAACAGAGGCAGAGAGTCAGGAGAAACGAGTAAGAGAGACCTGCTTTTACTGACTGACAGTAATCCCGTTTCCCCGTTCTCCCTGTGCTACTCTGGGGAAGGAAGTAGAGAAGCTGTGAGAGAACAGAGCTTGGGAAGAAGGGAAGGGTGAAGGGAAGGTATTGTTTTAGATTTGTTCTTATTTCTCTTTATTCTACTCTATTTTGATTGGCAATAAATTAAATTTATTTTCCCAAGGTGAATCTGTTTTGCAAATGAGAGTAACTACTGAGTGATCTCTCTGTCCTGATCTTGAACCTGTGAGCCTTTCATTGCATTTTCTGACCCTGTCCTGTTGAGGAGGAGGTATGATAGAGCTGCCTAGTGGGCATCTGGTAGCCAAGATTAACCCACCAGAATGGTACCATGAACCATTAAAGGAGTTCCTTCAGAGAAAACAGAAAAGGTATATATAGAGCAGAATTATTTCCTATAAAGACTACTCTCAAGAGAAAAATGTTAACTCAACCAGGGAGGAAAATGACAAGTCTCTGCCAAAAATTTATCAAGCAAAAAAGACTGAAACATCTCAAATGTTCACAGGGCAAGCACTGGAAGTTTCCTATCAAAGTCTCTTAGTCATCTTAAAGGTTCAAGCTTAGGTATGCATATTCATTATAAGTACAAATAAAAATAAAGTTTGCATTCAAAATGGATATAAATTGAACCAATGTTAGAAACTTGTTTTTTTTTAAATCTGCAATGATAAAAGACAGGTTTATGGTTAAAACATATAGTTTAGTGTGAGTTAAAGTATATTCATACTTTCTAATCATTTCACTGACTGTAACAACTGTGGTACAACTTCACATTAGGCTTAGGAAAAGCCACATTTGAGACATTTGCTTGTAGAAAGAGGTGCAGTATGATCAAAACGAACTTCATGAAATGAGTATTTGAGTTCATGCTGAAGCAACCAGCCTGCTTGAGATTTATAGTGTTAACGTGATTAAATATGGAAGGCAACTGGGTTTAGGCTTAACAACAATCTTTGGAAGTGTTCCACTGATACATTTGGTGTGATTAACAAAAGAACACACCTGTGATAAATTAAATGTAAATACTCAGTGCTTTGCTGAATTTGTTTTGCTTACTTTTGATTTGGTCTAAAAAATAACAAAAAAAACCCAGAGAGTAAAAGATTAATTTTTTCACAGGAAGAAAACAGCAACTTAATGACATAAGGAAGGAGGAAGGGAAGAACAGAATGTAAAAAGTTATTAAAAAAAGACTGTTTTAATACAATGTGATGAAATGAGAACTACATTTAATATTATTTCAGTACAAGTTGCAAGTTATTCCTTCAGTATAATTTTTCAGACTGGCAGGAAATATCACGTGAGGAATTTCTCAGATATTTTGAATTATTTCAAAAGTTTCCTAGAAAATAAAGGACTACAGCAGATGGAAAAGAGAAATTGGTTGGAAACTAGAAATTGGTTAGAAACTGCTGTAGATGTGGACATCATACATTTTCAGTAAGCTCTGCCATTATGATAAAATTCAGATAGCAGATTTCCTAACAGATAACTGACATTAACAAAACCCCAAAACAAAAAACCCTCAAGCTAACAAACCAACCAATTAAAAAAAAACCCTAGCAAAAAGTAATAATAATTGAAAAAACCCCTATTAATTAAAGAAACCAAAATCAAAACTCAGCTATCTCCCAGCTCTCAGACATAAATCACTACTGACTTCAAAATTATTTCAAAATGAAATAGATGAAAGGATAAGAATGTGAACACTGGCAAACTTTTGAAACTATATTCTAAAGAAAGCATTTTAAAGGATATATTTAGGCAAGTAGTGAGATTACCTTTATGCTTGAAATACACACAATGTAAAATTTAGACTATGATGGTGATAAAAAAAATAGCATATGATCATGTAAATTTTGTTGTTTCCTATCATATAATATTAACAGAATCAGGCCTAGTTTTCTGATCCATCTAAATTTAACAGTTAGCTTACATATTTATTTTCTCCTTACAAGTTTGGAAAAACAGCTTGATCTTTTTTTTTTAAAGGAACGTTTTTGCTTATTTTTCTCCTTCATGATGATGAACAATATGTGGTGTGAATGTGACTGAGATCTGTCAGAAAGTCTGTCATTCTAGCACTGACATTTTCCACAGTGTTTGTGTCACTGGGGATTAGAAAAAATCAGCAAGTATAATTCATAAGTCTTGAACTCTGGTTAACTTTAGCCCTAATTCAGATTTCACTGATATTTTAGCTTGCAGTTAAATTTAAATTTATCATTTTTTAGCCCTTCCTTCACATGGGCAAAACCAAGAGTCTGGGAGTTGTTAATCCTATCAGAAACCATTATTTTCCTCTAACTATAGTTTTCCTACACAAATATCTAAATAAAATAAGTCTTCTACTCTAGGCTTCTCTATTCCACTTCAGAGGAAGCAAACGGCTATCTATCTTTCAGAAAGGCTTTTAGTCCATGAATAAACCAACTGTATATTACTATTCCCATGAGAAATAGGTCATAATAGGACCTGAGAAAAAGATTGGTTTGGAATAAGATGCATATAACTGTAAAATTCAGCTTGCAATCTGCTTTCTGTGCATACAGTCCATATCTGAGACGGAATAAACCACATGTGATACCAGGATGTCTAGAAACAATATTTCCAGATTTTTCTTACTAATAAATATTGCTCAAGCATCAGATCTTATATAGAAACAATTAAAAGAAAACAATTTTTCATTTTTTAGGAGAAAAGCAGTAGAAAAAAATGCACTGGGGAGGGGATGGGAATTAAGTCCAAGATTTACTACTCAAAATGTTAACATGAAATTATCCCACTAACTAATGTCAGAATAAACTACTGGCAGTACATAGCATTGTCCAGAACCTAACAGATGAGTTTACACAACATCCTACAAGATATTCAGGTATCTTTTCCCTTATTAAGTATGAGAAATATAACGAAATAGAGTCAAAACTGAGAAATCCTTGTTCTCATTTCTGTGCAGCTATTCACGAGAAATTTTTTCAAGGGACCTAAAGATTTAATAAAATGTGTAGCACAGTTCATGACAAAACAAAGAACTTTTAAATTCCATTGAATCTTCAGAGTTCCACATAAAGACATGATTTTCCTGGATGTTCTTTCAAGTAGATCCCTGGAACCGTAGCTTTGCTGTTTTTGACCAACAAATCTTTAGTAGATTCCAGGGTAGCTATGCATAAAACTGTGCCAATAATCACTTGATTGGTATATATATTAAAAACTAGAGGGAAGACCATGTTAAGACCAACAAGAAATGGGAAAACAGTCCCTAAATTTCCCCATCATATTCTGTTGGAGAAGCCTCACATGTGCAGGTACTGATCTTCACAGGGAATTTCAACCACCCCTGTATCTCCTAAGAGCATAGAAAATCAAGGCACAAGCCATCAAGGAGGTTTAAAGAGTATAAAAGGTGTGATACCATACAAGCAACCATAGATATTTCACTGTTACAAAGTTATGTACTGGTTGCCCATATTTCTTTATCCACTGAATCACTATTCAGAGCTATGGCACATCATAGATTTATTTCTAATTCTAACACTAATTATTGAAAAAGTTATTTTATGCTTTTAAATAGATTAAGTCCAGAGAACAGGATCATGATAAGAATAAGAATGCAAAAAATATGCACAAGACAATGAAAATATGGGGATCTCACTGATATCATCAGATGTGTTGGTGAACCTTCATCAATGGCTTTTATTATTGACTCATCCACATGACCTTCCTTTCATAAGTAATTTTTATTTCACTTTTCAACAGTAAACTCACTGTCATCTCTGGACATATTTGAGATATTTAATAAGGACTCTACTCCATTGTCAACAAGGCTTGGGCATGAACAGTATATCTGATTAACTGTATTAGGCAAGAGATCAATTCTAACGCAGTAAAAATCTAAGGAAGTAGATCATTTCCTGGGGAAATATTTCTTTCAACTATATTGTACTAGTACCAAAGTTATTTCTGAAACTACTTAGGGAAGAAAATTAGTTAGAATCAGTCCTGGATGAGGCCACTATAGCAGAGATAAAGATCCTTTCAGGGTCTTTCATTGACACCTTCTCACTAAAAGATTCAGAATTTCTCAGTTGCAAATTCAGAATTTTTCTTGCAAATGGTGCAACAAGTAGAAGCTCTGAAGTACCAGAATCAATAAGTCAATAAGTTCTGGCGGCCGTGGTATAAAATATTGTAGATATTGTCATGTTATGATGAATACCATCATATTATTTGTGTAGTCATTATAGATAATTCTTAACGGAAAATCCTCATTTATACGTCAGTGAGGTTTTTTACTTCAAGGCAAAAAAGTTATGCCTTTTAGCAATCATACAAGGCAAGCAGTATTGTGCTCAGAACAGTAAAGCAATGTTAGCATGAATCAAAACTGAACACATTAAACCACTGATGGATGATAAAAGCAAAGACTTTATAAATTCTGGTTCCTCAACATATAATTAAAAAAAAAATTATCTAACTTGTAAAACAATCTAATTTTCTTTTAATCCCAACAAGTTTTTGTTCTTCTAATCAGTGCTAGACACCTTTTCTGAAAACAGTAAACATATCTAAATGTTGCTCCAGATAACATTGTAAGCCTTCTATCCATTCCCTAGTTTAGAAACCCCATAATTACCTGTGTAACCACATTTCATTACAATATTGCAAGACTTATAATTATGTCTAACCAATGCTATGCAAAGAGCAGGATTTTCTGAGTAATGATGATTATGATATAACTCCTTGCACTGTAATGTGCCCATGATGAATCTAAGACTTCTA
This sequence comes from Calyptomena viridis, assembly GCA_013390005.1. Lineage (NCBI taxonomy): Eukaryota > Metazoa > Chordata > Aves > Passeriformes > Eurylaimidae > Calyptomena > Calyptomena viridis. The sequence goes on from WEIV01021066.1 coordinate 20,261, forward strand.
AGGGTCTGGTAATTTCAGTGGTACATCACAGAAGTGCAGAAATAGTGTCCGACACTCGTGCTTTGAAACAAAATTACTTGCTTTACCTAACATTACCTCTTTGCATTCTTATTACTGACATAACTGTCTAAAGTACCATCAACAAACAGGTATTCTTTATCATGGCCTTATCTAACAGTTCATATTTAATTTTAAATAAGTGACCTGTTCTTAACTATGTTTTCTCTCTTTTACTGTATCTTCAACACTTTTACAGTATTTAAATACATGAGGAGACAGATAACTATGGAAGTTGTGGTCATTTAACTTTGGCTGGCTGTCAAGTGCTCACCAAGTCACTTCCTCAACCACTTCAGCAGGACAGGATGAGAAAATGAGATGAAAAGCTCATGGGTCAAGATAAGGACAGGAACATTGATCACTAATTACTGTCATGGGCAAAACAAAGTTGATCTGGGGCAAATTAATTTAATTTACTGACATTTAAAAATAGAGTAGGAGAGTGACCAATAGGAACAAAACTTAACTCATCATCTTCCCACTCCCCTTCTTCCCACGCTCAAATTCACCTCTTTGTTCCTGGCTCTTCTTCCTCCTCCTCTCCTCCAAAAGTGGCGCAGGGGAACAGGGAATGGGAGTTGCAGTCAGTTTGTAACACTTTGTGTATTCTGCTCCTTCCTTCTCATGCTCTTTCTCTGCTCAAGTTTCAGAGCCCTCCCACAGGAAATAGTTCTTCACACCATTCTCTGACATCTCTCCCACAGGCTGCAGTTCTTCAAGAACTGTTTCAGTATGGGCCCCCATGGGGTCATACGTCCTGCCAGGAACCTGCTCCCCCATGGGGTCTCCACAGGGTCACAACTTCCTTCAGACACATCCACCTGCTTTGACATGGGATCTTGCACAGGCCGCAGATGGATGTCTGCTTTGCCATGGACATCCATGAGCTATGGGGGACAACGTGTGTCAATGTTCCTCTCCACAGGCTGCAGGAGAATCTCCACTCTGGCATCTGGAGCACCTTCTTGCACTCCTTCTGCTCTGACCTTGGTGTCTGTGTGGTTATTTCTCTGATACCTTCTCATTCATCTCCTTTAGCTCCTGTTGTGCAGCATTTTTTACACTTTCTTACATAAGTTATCACAGAAGTGCCACCAGCTTGCCTGATTTGCATCACTTTGACCTATGGTGGGTCTGTTTTGGACCTGTTTTTTAACTGCCTCTGTCTGATGTGGGGGCAACTCCTGATTTTTTCCTAGAGCAGTAACCCCTGCAGCTATTCCTGCTACCAAAACTTTACCTTGTAAATACAACCAAAACATAAGTACTAATCAAATCAAACTGAAGCATATACACGCTGAAATATTTTACTGGATGATCAGAATTTCAGCCAAAGAATTCTGGCTCATTCTCAAATATTAAAACTGGGTCTATGCTTATATATCTATGCTATAAGTCAGGTCCTGGAGCTGTTTTCATGCTGTGCTTATGTGCTATTTTGCAGTATTTACAGTTTCAGGTAAAAGAAATAAACATAAAATAACTCAAACACATTTTATTGACCTATTGCAGGCATAATCTCTGAGTAATGAGAGGGTTTGTTTTGTTTTCATCAGAATTGGAATTTTTACACAATTAATAACTTGATCTTTTAAGTGTTTTGAGAGAAAGGAAAGCAACTGCACCTGCCCAGTACAAGCAAGATATGCAGCTATTGGAAATAGTCCAGTGAAGGGTCACTAAGAAGATTAAGGGTTTGGAGCATCCGTCACGTAAGGTTTAGATAGCTGTGCTTGCTTAGCCTGGAGAAGGCTTACTGGAATCTCAAAGTCTATAAACTCCTGGTGGGAGAATAAAAAGAAGATGAAACCACCTCTTTTCAATGGTGCCCAGTGACAGGGAACAGACACAAACTGAAACACAGAAGGTTCTTTCTGAACATCAGGAAACAGTTTTTCACTGTGGGGGTGTCTGAGCATTAGCTCTGTTAGCTCACCATCTTCTAAGATGTTCAAAGACCATCTGGGCAGGTGGCCCTGTTTGAGCAGGGAAGTTCAACTACAGGGTCTCCAGAGGTTCGTTCCAACCTCAATCATTCTGCAACTCTGTGAACCACACTGACAACCACAGACAGAGCATCTGTTCAATTAATTATCTGTACTCAGATTTAAAATCAAAGTTCCTTAAAAGCAGAAACTAGAAACTTGTAAGGAAAATAATACTGAAGAATAATGTCTTTTGAATACTCCTGTAAAGAATATTTTTGGTCAAAACAAAATTCTGAGGTTTTGAAGACAACACTGCATCACCATCTTGTGAACTGGTAGGGAGGGAGGAGGAAGGCAGCATTAAGACACAAATATCTCCACCTGAGTGTAATCCTTAACAATTTTCAAGCCATTAATGTCTTAAACCTGCAATCACCTGTGACTCACTAGTAAATACATACCAGCTTAAAGTTTTGCTTCTACTATTGGTAGAATGTCTAAAATCTTATCTGGCTTTTTTTTTTTTTTTTTTTTTAATGTATATGTGCTCTTGATGCTTTTAAGAAAGGAAACCATTCTATGAAAATATGGCAAAAATGGTCTTAAATTCATTCAACAGTTCAGTGGAGGTCTTCAGGCCATTTAGAGAACTTATTCAAAGTGTAATAACTTTGTTGTATTTCTTCAGACAGTATAATACTAAATTCTATCTGCTGTCACATTTAACAAAACTTTCAGAAATTCTAAATGTGCACAGATTTCGTCTTACTCACTAACAGCTTTTGATAGAAGAAATAAAAATATGAAAATTCTTTGGGATAGAGAACTGGTTCTTAACCATTACTTTTGAACTTTTTGCCCATCTGTAGAACAGAGACTGCATCATTTCTCAAGGACTCACATTTTTAATGGCCTATAAATTGCATTAGCAATTCTTGGAACAAGGATTAAACAACCAACCAAACTTACCTCCCTCCCCCTAAAAACACATCTAAAATCTTTATTATCAAATTCTAATCAATTTTTTAAATATCCTTCTTTCTTCTACCAAAGCAGAACATAAAGATGGCTTCCACATAAGACTTTGTAAGATTAGAGGGAGAAATACAACAATGTGGCTAAAGGGTTTCTGAAATGTAATTAGGTTTCCATTGAGTCCTTTGAAGAAGTCAGGTGAAAAGGGATAGGCCTTCTAGGCCTGTCTGATCAGTTAATGGACTTTGATGCAGATAGCCATATAAGACAGAAATTAGAGATATAATATACCCCTGTACCACAGATGTTGATAGTCCTTTAAAAAACATTCCCAAGCTGTACAGATAACTTACGTTTTATTACATCTAAACAAGTCCATTACACTCAGTACAGATAAAATGATACACCTGGAAACAGAATATAGCCATTGCTGCCAGGTGCCTAGTTCTTGCAATTAAAAACAACTGGTGTCATAACTTAGTTTTATTGCTCTACTTTGACTCATCTCGCATTATTGTAACTCCTAGTATTTTTGGTTTAAGTTGTAGGTATAAAGTATATAGGATTTTAATACAGTGGTTCAGACAATGAAATAAACCACTTTAGAACAGTCCCTTATGAAGGGAAAGTGAATTCAAGAACTTCAGTGATGTCTTACATATTCTAAGGCCAAACATGATATAGATAGTCTTATGCACAAAGCAGCTCTTCTGGTTATAACAAAATATTAGTGGACCCATGTCATTGCTTCATACCATTGTGTAGTTGCTTCTGGGAATTAAAAACATGAGGACATCTATTTGGCATTCAAAAAGAAACACAATCATGGCAGAAACAAGTGGTTTTAACATCTTTCCATACTCATCTAATAGCAGACATTTCCTAAAATGTCTGAAACATGCCTAGTATAGCAGTTGTACTGTAGACATAAATCATATTAGTGAGAAATATTAGGGTCTACATGTGCTCTTTTTTTTTGCCTTTTAAAACAAAAGAAAAAAAAAAAAGACAGAATTTTAAACTTACCTTATTAGTATTGATAGCTGTGATGACCCAAACACATTGAGCATTGCTGTCATACTGAAATGGAAAATTGGGTGATGTGAAAGTGCCTCCAGGTCCCTGAAGATTAGATCCACAAGTTTTGACTGCAAAAAGAAAGTTCACCTTTTAATTCACATAGAAAACATATGTAGCAGATTCATAAACCAATATCTAACTTGCCCAAATCAAGATATGAAGAATTAAAATATCATTGACCAAAATAGAACCACCTCTGGCAAGAGAATCGAACATTCATTTTTAGTTATTCTGACAAAATAAAATAGAATTTCTCTTGTGTGTATAAATAATATTTGGAGTAAAAGAAATTTATTTTTAAAACACCTCAAGAAGTAACTTATGCCACCTTCAGCAACATCTTGAAAGACAAGTTTAAATAGTAGAACAAAAAGATCACTTTTATCACTGTGCTTCTTTTGTGCATATGTATCTGTAGCATGTCAACGTTTTTTCTGCTGTAACCACTGTATAACCCATTGAACCAATGGCTGAAACACTAAAAACTTTAAAGGAAACTTATAGAAGTTAGACTTGCACAAAACAGTGTTATCTATTTCTAAAGAATACAAAAGGCATATATTTATAAATCAAAGTCTGTATGGTTATTTACAATAGCATGTCTTACAAACAAACACATTCTTATCTACTGTAGGTTGTATCTTGCATCACAAATAATACAAAGGATATAAAGTGTGTCCTTTCTGCTTGAAAAGGACACTTTTAAGGCACTAAATTCCTAGTCTGATGAAGTCAATAACACTTTTATTGTTGGTTCCTTGATATTGAGATCTTTGCTGAATACTCTACTGGTTAACTTTTCACGTATGAAGGTGTAGAACTGACAAGAAACCTCAGTTTAACCCAGGGATATATTCAGCAATCATTATTACATGACAAATAAACTATACATCATGAAGAGTTATTTCTTCTACTGTATTCTGACAGACTACCTTAATTAAATAAAAGAATTCACACTTAGATACATGAAATTACACTTGCATTGCACTTTCATAAAGCATGTTTATTTGTTCAGTACTGAACATAGGAAGATTCAGCTGCTACTGGATGAAGGCTTGTTCCTTCTCTCTCTTTAGCCTCTAGAAAGAATGTCACTTTTGTCACCCAACGACCCTCAATGCGAGAAGCAATACTCTGGTAAAGAGTCTGTTCAAAGCCACACCAGAAGAGTGAGGAAAGAGTAGGGAGGTGAGAGGAAAGCTCCTCATTTATGATCAGTAGCTTAAGACCTTGAGGTCATGAGTGAGACTAATGCCAAGCACAGCTTTTTGTCTATGTATTTAATAAGAAATTGTATGATTCCAGCAACTCATATCTGTGCGTGGGAAGAAATTCAGGAGGTGGAAAACTGTGGTCTAGGCATAATTTGATGCTCCATCTGAATGTGTGAATCCATCCTTTGGGGCAGAGTTGAGGTGTAAAGCACTGTAGTGAGTGGGTTGGACATGGACCCTCAATGCGATGCAGAAACAAGCAGTTTATTGTAGACACAAAGCCAGAGATATCAATATGCACCAATATGGCTGCAATTGATATCTTTTTATACCCCTATGGCCAACTAATACATAGTAAAGCTATTGTTCTGACATTACTTCATTAGGGGATTTCCAGTCCAATCATTTGGGCAGGATGCACATCAGCACATCTTCAGGGTCCCTTTGTCCAATCATGGAAGGGCGCGCAGGGTTTCCAGGCATCTGCAGGCCTTCGCTGCTGCTGTTCTTCCATACACCATATCTTTTCCTGTTTTATTCCCGTGGCTTTCCTTGTGCTATTCCCTCAGAACAGTCTAATGCCTAGGCCGGATTCTCCTTAAAGCACATATCAGTTTTTTTGCTGTGGCAGAGTTACGAGTTCAGTTTGCTGCCTTTTCTCCGGGCAGCCACAAAATAGAGGTCTCAGAGGAAAGTCATGTCATTCCATAGCGGAATGATCCCAATGAAAGCTAAATCTTTGATTCCCAACATCTATTACTCATACTAATTTGAAATATTCTTAACAGATACTTGCTTTCAGTACTATCCAGAAGGAAAAAATAACAAATTTAACCAATCACTTGGTCTTGCAAATTCTGGTTAAGGAGGAAAAAAAGAGTTGTTCAAATATGAATCTTCATTAATTTGAAAACACAAATATAAGAATGTGCAAAGATGAAGCCATTTACAGTTTGGAAAGGCTTTTGTTACATCAACATAAAATACTGAAATGTTAAGGATAATGATGAAGTAACTGATAAATGAAACCCCTGTTTTTTTGGTGAACATCAGAGTACTTGATGTTCAGCAATAACTTTAGTGTAAGTAATACTCTACTATAATAAGACAATATAATATTCTAATATAATATTATTTTATGTCCAAGTCTATAATGCACAATTTGCCAAAAAAAATGTAAACAAAACATTATTATGTGATTTCTTTTGTCATTATTTTCTATTTGTCTCTGAATCTCAATACTGTATTTTCTCCTTCAATATCCCCATTTTTGCTTTCATCCCATTACCTGTGGTCTTCATCTCAATAAGTATCACAGTTTCCTTGTCTATGTCTGACTTTGTGTGAATTGAATGAGGATTTGTTCTAAATCACTGCAAAATATAAAGTGTTGCAGAGTACTGACAATGTAGTATATTCTAGTAAAATTTATAAGATTTTTTTGTTTAGCTCTTATTGATTGTTTGGAAAATATCTCGCAGTCATAACAAGGGGTCTACATAAACTTTTTCCTTTATTTATTGAAAATTATAAATACTTCTTATATCTTTTGTTTTAAGACATTTTTCAACAACTCTTCTGAATTTAAGTAGTTGCTCACAAGACAGTTCACCTAAGCATGAACTGCCTCTTATGGCTCTGTGCTGATTGTTAGAATAGTGCAATGAGTAAGTAAAATAGATGAAAAAAAAACTAACAAACTTTTTCCAATGGATTTTGGAAGTACTGCCTCAGACAATTTATTTGCACAGCTCACATGAATAAGTCTATTCAAGTCTATTTAAGTCTAAGAGTTAAGCTGAAAGCTGCCAAATTATAAATATATGTATATGCAAATGTATATATATATAACTTTAAGTTAGTATCACCTAACATCTTTTCCTGGGCTTTTTTAATATTTCCCTACTTATTTTAAGAATTTGAGAACACTGCTGTACAATCTCAGTATTAGTTAGTTGTCACCTGTGTGGGTGACTGGCTACCTCTTTCTAAAATGAAAAGTTGCAAGAAGTTCCACAAGCAATCAGACCACTCAGATTCATCTACCATAAATAGACCCTTCCGACATAAGAAGCCTCTTTGTATATAGATATTTGATGCCTTAATCTGTCCAAATTCATTGGTTACTCTGTCAAGTCAAGATTGTGGTAATACAAGCTAGCTTCAAAACATTAGCTGAAATCTGATCTGCCTTTTTTGAAGAAATTGAACTATTAAAATTGTGAAGTCAGAAATAAATCATCATCATCACTACATTTATTTGAAGAGAAAATTTAAATTTTCTTGTAGTACTTGATCTGATTTCAAAAATATTGTTAGCGTGGGAAAAAAAAAGATCTTTAATTTGTTTTGTATATAAATGACAAAAAAATCTCATAAGACCTCACTGTGCTTTAGGTATGGACTCAGCTCTTGGTCAGAGACATAAATCAGTAAATTGGTGGAAAGCTTTTGCCATTCCAATACTCCAATCTGTTCTTCAGAAATTATGAATTTTGCTATTAACTTCAGAGTTTCACATGAATTTTATATTCGAGAGTGGTATCAAGAAAGAAAAATATATTATCAGTATGAAAAATAATTTAGCTAAGCAAAGATAATACACACAGAGATGCAATTCTGAAGGTTGCACACAAATGTATAGGATAACAACTCTGTAGTTGTAACTGGTGAGTGTCAGAAAACTAATGTGATCAAAGGTGAGAAGAGGGAACTATTCCTTATTGAGTATGATTTCTTTTCTGACCTATTGTTCAGGAAACTTACTTCCCTGTCTGACCATTCAGGAGCCACTCTGTCAGTCACACTTGCACCACCTGAGCTGGGACTGAAGCCCCTTTGCAGCTACATACCCCAAACTCACACAGTCAGACCAGGTTTCCTTGCCAGTTTGGACCTGGGTTCCCCATAACAGAGTCCAACATAAAGATCATAACAGAAAGATGTCCTGATCTTTACATTTGATCTTGGCGCAATAACTAAATAACAAGAGAACATCTTAAACTGGTTCTTCCAAGGAGGGACCTTGAACAAAGGAACCCCATGGCTTTTATCCCCTCACAGTCTAAGCATGGGAAAGGGAAAGTTTGGTGGTCGTTGACTCCTGCCGTGTCTCTGAGTGTTCGGTCACCTGGACAGTGCCACAGGTCCTCGTGTCCTTCAATGTGCAAAGGGTCGGCAGATCTCAGCCTCTTGCCTTGGGCTCTCACTACCCAGAGCTCCACCTGCAGCTCATACTGCAGCTGTTCATCAAGATACCTGCATTGAATGTATTCCGTAAGACTATATAACATATTCTGAATAGTTGAAATTTAACTTCTCTCTATACATGTAATTTATTTTAAATAAGTAGAGAACCATGGTAGTTAATGGACATTTACATATTCATAAAAAACAAAAATCTGATGTATTAGTTTAAAAGCAAGTATAATTTTTAAAGTAAAAAATCTCTTGTGTCAGTAAAGATTTTTCCTTTGCAAAATATTTATCCTTGCATCATACACTGTAGATGTCTAATTTCCTGAGGTGCCTATTTCCCAATTTCCCTTGTAAATACAAAAGACTTTCTGAAAGACTGAAACTTATACTACCAATGAATATGTGTGCTTTTCAACTTTGATGTGAAGAGGACAAATTTAATACAAGCCTACACTGAGAAATCCTAGATTATAATTACACACATGGAAGTATGTCATAAAGGACAATTAAATTTAATTAAAACAATTATTGGTGAACACATATAAAAGTCAATAGAGAGAAAATATTAAAGATAGTGCTATTTTTAAAGTCTTTAATACTGAAGGTAGTATAACTAACCTGAGGGGTTTTTTCTATATATGTATAAATCTCCATCAGAAAAAAATATAACATCACCATCAAAACTGTGAAAGCATAAGAAGCAATGTATTATCCTGAGAACAAAGATAAACAAGGGACACCTTTAGTATGGGAAAGCTGATAAAAGATATGTAGCCTACTAAACATATATAATCGCTCTGTGTAAAAGGCACAGTTCTACATGTAAAACAAGAAAGTTAAGCTTGTTAGAGTTCCACGGAAGATTTTCTAAACTAAAAGATAAAGTTGGATTTTAACTGAATTTTCAGATAACTATTAGCAAGGCCACTCACTCAGAATAGTCTAAATAGGAAATAGTAAAAATTCAGCTAAGTAAATAGAAAAAGATAAAATAATGAATTTTCATAATAACAATATTTTAAACTGAATAGATATGAATTTTCACAGTTCTTATATGCAGAATATATACAAAAATCATAGATATATCTGTGTATACATAGATGTACAGAATTAATTTGCATATTACTAGCAGAAACCCATAAATTTAGCATACCACAGTCTTATCAGCTAGCACGTAGTGAAAACTTTTCCATTTTTCCTTAAAGACTGAGTGAAAAAAAGTGATGTTAAAACTTTTTTTAACAAACCACTTGCTTTGCTGAATTTTTCTGTTCATTAGCCTTTGCAAAATTTACTCCAACACTTTCAAAAAAAGCTTTGTTTTTCTTGATGATTTCAACATATAAACGTGTGTGCCTTATTGTTCTTGATAATTGTTACCTGTAAATATGTGTTCACAGTGAAAATAATTAGCAGATAATGGTAAAACTTTTATAAAAACTTCATCTTTTATAGATTTAACTGGATTGTGAATATTAAAAACTCACTATTAGCAGAGTAATGAGTACATTTTGTTTGCACCTTACTTCAGAAGAGTAACGTTTCAAATTTAGTCTTATCTTTTTGAGTTGCAAAGAAAAAGAAAAGTTCTCTCAAAAAATAATCTGTTTATATCTGACAGCTGTTGCTATTCAGAAATTATTTCTGGATACTACACAAATTTATTCAGACAACATCTCAAAGTAAATTTTGTTATTGCCATTGCTCATGCTGTATAGCAACAGCACACTTCATAATAAAAAGAATATAGTGTAGAATTCAAAAAATTAGATCTAAGTAGAGTACTAAGAACATATGGAACAGTAAACAAAACCAAATATTGCTGAAAAAAATCACTGAAATTTTCCAGAATAAGGTTCATAAAAATGAACCTAAGCATTTGTTTAGATGGAGCTGGAAAGCATTGGGAACTGCTGTTGGTGCCACTCAGGGTACTGAGAATCTCTCTTAGCTAACAGTTGTATCACACTAGATTTTAGAAAAAGACACCCACTGACACCCGCCTCACTCCAACCTCCTCTCAGGTAGTTGTAGAGCGATAGGGTCCCCTACGAACCTTCTTTTCTCCAGGCTAAACAGCCCCAGATCCCTCAGCTGCTGCTTGTAAGATCTGTGCTCCAAACCCTTCACTGACTTCATTGCCCTTCTCTGGAGATTCTCCAGCACCTCAATGTTCTTCTGGTAGTGAGGGGCCCAAATATGAAAACAGGATTTGAGGTGCCGCACCACAAGTGCCCAGTGCAGGAGGATGGTCATTGCCATGGTCCTGTTGGCCCAGTTATTTTTGATAAAAGCCAGGATATCACTGGCCTCCTTGGCCACCTGGGCACACTGCTAGCTCATGTTCAGCTGTTGTCAACTATCACCTCGGCATGCTTTTCTGCCAGGCTTTCCAGCTTTCCAGCCACTCTTCCCCAGGCCTGTAGTGCTGCATGGGGTTGTGGCCAAAGTGTTGAACCCAGCACCTGGCCTTCCTGAACTTCATACTGTTGGTTTCAGCCCATCTAACTAGCCTGATCTCTCTACAAAACTTTCCTACCCTCAAGACAATTAAACTGGACTATAGTAATAGATGTAAAAATGTGTGAAAATATGAGAATTCTTTCTCTCCACTGAGCACTGATAAAGCCCCTTTTAAAATACTAAGCAGTTTTTGAAACTACATTTTAAGAAAGACAGGGATCCACTGAAAAAATTATGAAAAATGCTGGAAGTCTATAAATACGACCCATGAGCAAGGACTGACTGAACTGCTGTTGGTTAATTCAAAGTAGATCAGTAATTCTTGAAGTATACAATAAGCCATTGAAAAGACAAATTAAAAACTTGCCCTTTATATAGAAGCACCTATTGAAAGAAATTGTTTAAGTACAGAAACAAGGGTTCACATTTGTATTAGAAAATCCTCTACTTGCAGGGCTAATGAAGCACTGGAGTTCTTGTGTAAGATCTAAGAACACTTCCCTTGGAAATAAATAATGTTAGACAAACACCTTCTGGGAATAAATAGACCTGGAGCAGTAAGGAAATAGAGCTGACCTGTTAGGATCCCTTTCGTCCCTGTTTGTCTCTGATGCATTGCCTGGATCTATGTGCGTGTATATACATACACACACACGTTGTTAGTCAGTAACACATTTAAGAGGTCCAGATACATGGCTGCATTTCAGAGAGAAGTGAGACAAAGGTGGATTTTTCAAAACTTTACTATAGCTAAGTAAGGTATTTATAAAAGCAAGATCTAAAATTCACAATGTACATTTTTCTTTTTTATCCATTTTAATCAAACTGATGTTTACAACCTATCAAATGAAAGATCCAATTCATTGCTGTTTTGAAAATCATTTTATTCAATGAAAAGGACTGAAGAAAATAGCAATACAAAGCAAAACTCCTGTGTTCTATATTTGACAGAACCCAATTCACATACATAGTATAATTTGTTTCTTTTTCTAGTAAGAATACAAATTACTTGTAGCATGGTTATTAATTGATTAACCATGGTTTAGACCATAAATCATGTATCTCCTTTAGTTTTCTCAGTTACAAAGAATGACTTCAAAAACACTTTTTCTTTCTACAGATTAGATGAGCTTTTCCAAAATACTGTATTTTTTGCTGACTTGCCAGCAGACTTATAAAAGGCGGCATTCATAAATGTTTCACGGGATAGGATCTAAAAAACAAGCAAGCAGAAACAGAAGCAGCAGGCATGAAAATAAAAAGGCTTATGAACCAAATGTGAATAGATCTATCTGATTCATTTCCTGAAACGCAAATAAGAGGAAGAGATTTATCAACTTGCAAATAGTTTCATAAAGTGGACAATTGTCTGCTTAAGCAAGCTAGCTTTGTAATAATGGCATTGCCCTGTAGGGGAATACTGAAATTCTTGGCAGACAAATAAGTAGGGTTTTAATCCTGAACAGTTTAAACTTTCTCTCTTGAATCACAGAGAACTTGATGTAAAGCGGACATGGTATTATACCTACATATATTAAGCATTTCATGTGATACAAAATAACTAACAACTGAAGAAATTTCATCTTTGAAATAACAGATGTGTAATGCAAAGATTCTCCTCATTTCTTCTAACATTTTTTTCCTTTCTCAGGAAGGATGGGAAGACAGTGTCTGTTCTGCTATCCCTTAACAATGGTACATTACAAGATTTGCATGAGGCCAATTAAATTGGAACAAATTTAAATACCTCCAGGAGAATTTTAGATGTGTATGATACAAAGTATCTTGATGTATCTTGAAAATGTCCAACTAAAAAAACTGCTAGTGTTTAAGAGGTTGAATCAAATTTAAAATTCAAATAAAATGCCAAAATTGAATAGTTGTTTTTCAGCTGCTGTTTATGTTAATCTATTTACTTGCCTACAACAAAGCAACTTCTTCATAACTCCAAATTTTAATGTCTTTTCATTATCCCCTTTCTACAACTACCTGAAAAGATGTTGTAGCCAGGTAGGGGCCAGTCTCTTCCCCAGGCAACCAGTGACAGAATGAGAAGACTCAAGTCTCAAGCTGCAGTGGGGAGGTTTAGGCTAGACATTAGGAAAAAATTCTTCACAGAAAGCATGATTGGCCACTAGAATGGGCTCCCAGGGAGGTGATGGAGTCACTGTCCCAGGATGTGTTTAAAAAAAGATTGGATATGGCACTTGGTGCCACAATTTAGTTGATAAGGTGGTGTTAGGTCATAAGTTGGACTTGATGATCTCAAAGGTCTTTTCCAACCTTGTTAATTCTGTGATTCTGTAAATCACAATGAGGCAAATATCTTGATTTTCTGTCATATTTTTTCACCAGATTCATATATGCAAGGAGTTGCTATTTTCCTTAGGTAATAAGAGAACTATTAAATTTTAAATTATATCTAAAAATAAAATATGAAAAAGAAAGAATAATTTTTGGTAAACTACAAGGTAATCCAACTGCAATTGATCTGGCCAGGATATCTGAAATAACTTCACAGTTTTGTCACAGTCTCTTCTAAAACTCAAAAAGCTCAGAATTCAGCCAAAACTCAAGAGAATAATTTTCCTGCAAATTAGTCTTAAGGTCTAAAAAATGTTAATCATCTACAATGTTTGCTTATCTTTTGGAAGTGATGTATCTGTATTCCTCCCACCTTTTTTAGGTGGAATTAGTTCTATGAAGTGAGTGGTGTAAAGAGGTGGAACACTGTGGTTTTGGGTTTGAATCACATGTTTCTACCTATAGATAATTAATGCCTACTTTATAATTATACACATTTAAAACACAATTTGTAAATCATTATGCAATGTTAGTTCTTAATCATACTGGGGAAAAAATGAACTGAAGAATGGGGTTACCTTTTTACACTGAAGTACTTTAATACCTGATGCTATTGCTATTCAGAGTTCAAAACTTATACAAAAGTGAAAAGCAGTTATATAATAACCATTTATGCTTGAACGTCATATTGCCCAAAAGCTACTGAGCTGCCTTTCAAAACAAGTAGCTATGCATACATCTCAGTCTTGATACAGTATGGTTCATAACACTTAATTGTTTGTTAGGAGAGATATTAAAAACAAACAAAAAAACCAACAACAAACAATCCACATCCTATTGATAAATTAACTAACAATTATAAAGTGCCTTTTAAGTGACAGGTCGTTAAATGGTATCATCAAATACATAATATGCAGAGGATAGTATGATTTAGGGATGCTATTTGACAGCCAAGCCAGCCATGTGCCCAGGTGGCCAAGAAGGCCAATGGCAACTTGGCCTGTATCAGGAATAGCTTAGTCAGCAGGACTAGGGAAGAATCATCCCTGTGTACTTGGCATTGGTGAGCCCACATCTCAAGTGCTGTGTTCAGTTCTGGTGTCCCCACTTTAAAAGGGACATTGAGGTGCTGGAGTGTATCCAGTAAAGATCAGCAATGGTCATGAAGGATCTAGAAAACATATCTTATGAGGAATAACTGACAGAGTTGGGTTTGTTTAGTCTCCAAAAGAGCAGGCTCAGGGAGGATCTCATTGCTCTCTACAACCACCTGAAAGGAGGTTGTGGTGAGGTGGGGGCCGGTCTCTTCTGCCTTGCCTGCAATGAGAGGACCAGAGGAAATGATCTTAAGCTGAGACAGAAGAGATGCAGATCAGATAATTATCAAAAAAAATCACTTTTAGGGTGGTTAGGCATTGGAATAGGCTGCCCAAGGAGGTGATGAAGTACCCAGCCCTGGAGGTTAAAAGGCATCTGGATCTAGCACTGGGTCATATAGTTCAGTGGTTTAGGGGTTACAGTGCTAGTTTTGGGTTGAGAATTGGACTTGATGATTTTAAAAGTTTCTTCCATCCTTGATGACACAGTCTTACACTGTGCCAGGGGATGTTTAGGTTAGACATCAGTGTCATAGTTACAGGGGCTGGGACTGCTTTATCGCTATGAGAGTATAACCAAAAACTGTGTCTTCTATACCCTCTGTCATTCCTGATGAGCTGTTAATGATAAATCATTTGGTAACAGCTGCCCAGAGCACACTTCACACCCCAGGCCACAATAGACAAAGAAAGAGATCTGGGGAGACATTAACACCTCCACACCCAGCTGGAGGGGTCCTCCCTGCTAATGGCCTCAGCTGCACTGACACAATAGGCAGTTACAATGGCCCACATCATCAAAGGATCCAAAAATATCCCAGGACTCACAGAGATAAAACAACCATTGTGAACTCTGTGCCCTGGGGAAGGTACTGGGGATATATAATCCTAGAAGTTTGACATTGGGAACCATCTCATCGGGCCCAGAGAGGGAACAGAACTCCAGCAGGACTGTGGCTGCCACTCTTGAGGAGACTGTTACCATTTCTTCAACAGACCACCATCCCAACTACCAGGTTTTTGCTTTCCTTCTCCTCTGCACCCAGGGGCACCACACAGTGCTGGGGCAGGGGCTCACAAGCACCGTGCTGTTCCTGTCCCAGGGGGGTTGGGTTGTACTTTGTTCTTGTGGGTCAAAGCGGTTTTGTTATCTTGTGTCATTGTATGTATTGTGATCTTTTTAATAAATTGTAGCTCTGACTTGTAGTTTCTCTAAATTGAGTTCATTTCTCCTGCCGGTTTACTTTTAAACCAGCACAATCAGGAAGAAATTCTCTACAGAGAGAGTGACTGGGCATTGGAATGGGCTGCCCAGGGAGGTGATGGAGTTGCTGTTCATGGAGGTATTTAAGAAGAGACTGGATGTGTCACTGCCGTGGTCTAGTTGATAAAGTGGTGTTGAAACGGAGGGTTTGGGGGTTTGCTTAAGTTAGCAACATGAATTAAACATTTGCCATGATACAAAGGGCTAAGAAAATGCAAATTTCTGGAGCTTCCTGCTGATAAAGGACAATACCCAGAGGAGACCAAAGAATGTAAGAAACTAGATAAGGGGGCTCTCCTGACCAAGCCAGTAGGAATCAACAGATTCACCCAGATAAACATTAAAGAACCAGGGCCCAT
The DNA here is from genome assembly GCA_013390005.1 of Calyptomena viridis. Lineage (NCBI taxonomy): Eukaryota > Metazoa > Chordata > Aves > Passeriformes > Eurylaimidae > Calyptomena > Calyptomena viridis. The sequence goes on from WEIV01021066.1 coordinate 36,203, forward strand.
GCACAAAAGAGGAAAAGTTCAAAAGTTCACACTGAGGAAGACTACAGACTTCAGCCTCAAGAGAACACCAAGAGACCCCCATGTGACCATCACCGTGAACGACGCATGCCCAGAAGGGTGTGAACCTAATTAGCATGAGAGGTGAGAGCAGGCAGGGCCAAGGGTTGAATATGCATGAAAAGGTTGTACAATGAAATGCATATGGAACAGCTATGTAAATAAAAATATGGTTCAACCAGAGCTAGGTACACAAGTTTTAGGACAGTTATCTCCCTTGTAACATACCCACTGCATAACCATCAAAAGTTTTTGAGTCTATTTATTCCACATTGCTTTAGTGTTAGGTCAAAAGTTGGACTCAATGATCTTTTCCAACTCAGTTGATTCTGTGATTCTATTCTATTCTGTGACGATTCTATTTGTAGTACAGTTACCATTTATGCTACCATTTATGTGGGCTATAAAACCCAAGTGTCTTTGGAATGCCATTTTATCATGGTTGTCATACAGTATATATACAAATCCTGTCATGCAGCCATACTTACACGTGATTTTCGTGATGATTTTGTTTTAAAAAATAATCATTTTTGAAATCTAAGTTTTCTTTCTCTTATAAAACACAGAAAATAGGGTTGGAGGAACTTGGAAAAGGTACTTATTCCTTTACCCCAGATCAATATGAGTCTGTGTGTATAAAATTTCCTGGATATATCCCATATGGTATGGAAAACTTCTGTTTGCATACCTAAATTTCTTTAGTTCAGAAAGTTTTGCTAGTGTCCAACCATAAATCTGCCTTTGCACAATTGTAGCCCATTGTATTTCACACTTTGCCTCTTCTTTCGCTGGATTCTTTATTCTCTCGATTGAAAAAGCCCAGTTTTTTCTCACTGCTAATAAGTTATATTTTAAAGAATTTTGATATTTTAAAAATTTCTTCTCTATTTTTACTGGTCCACATCTTTCTTGAGACTAATTTCCCTAGTGGAGGAAAATAGTGGAGAAAATCTTGTGTCCTCACATAGGCACCTAAAGAGGGAGTCAGGAATCTTGATTTAATCTCCTCCAGTGAGCTATTCACAGACAAAACTAATAGATAGTTGTGTGTGTGAACACTTATACAACTATACAACATCCATCTGGTTACACTGGAAGATAAAGAGACCACCATCCCAAATTAAATATCTAATTTAGGATAAGTGAATACACTGAAAAACTCTACTAGATAAAGCCTTACTAGATTTACTATAAATAAAGGTTTTATTTATGTGCATTACATAATTAGTTCTGCTACATATGTGTGTATCACTGTGTATAATTTCTAAAAATTATACATACATATAATACATAGTAGTAGGATGTAAAATGTTAATATTATGTATATTTATATATGTACAACAAAGCTTTTTACTTGTTTATGTCATATGCTATTATTAAAGCATATGCTGCCAGGATCCATGAGAAACATATTTCTGCAGCTGTAACACCTATTCTGTTTTAATTCTTTTGAGATTTGGATAACTGATTGTTCCAGCCTACATCTAGAACTTCATTCTTATTCACAGGGTCCCATTTAGACTCTCCTAGTATTTTAGTATACAAAAAAAAGCAGCCGTTTACTTTTCCAGCTTTTGTGGATTTCTACTATGCACAATCTGGATATCATCCCTCTGATTTTTTGCCCTCTTCCACTCTTCAAAAACATCTTACAGTTATTTCTGGACATTAGTATAAGTATCCATAGGCTTGAATTACACGAAAACTGTCCCTTCTGTTTTCCATACCAAACTACTCTTTGTGAACACACTGTACTCTTTAATATTTTTTCAGTTATGTCAAATTCATATATATATGTGTACCCTAATATTTTCATTATCTATAAAAATATATAATAAGTATCTACACACTAATACGTTCATTTCGTGATTCAGGTATTCATCATACTACTTGCCATTGTATTTGGTCATCAAACATATTCAGCAAAATTACTTTGTGATTTTCTTCTCCTGCTAAATTTTTTGCTCTTTATGCATTCCATCAGGGTCAAAACCTGGTATAGACTTACTTCTCCATTCCTTATCAATCTGAACTTCAAGAATTTCTCATCTGCTTTAAAATATGTAATGAAGATGCTTCATGAACTACTAATTTTATATTAAATCACTGCAATTCTGAAATCCATTTTGGTAACTCTTAATATTTAGCATGTGATAGATTTTCATCAGCTCCTTATGGAGAAAACATCATGATACAAGTTCCCAAGTAAAATAAGCATACTGAAATACAAAATTCATGTTAAACAAAACAGTATAAGCATGTCCTTTTTTACTAGGAAAGTGGAGACACTGGCATTAAAACCTCAGGAACTGCAAGATCACCGTAAGAGTAAAAATTCCTCTTTACCTTTACACACAGGTCTATGATCACTCCATGCAGCAAAAACTTCAGCTATCCTCTGACAGGTGATACTTTTGGAACCTTGAAGCACATAATCTTCATCGCAGGAGAACTGTACTGTTGCTCCCAAGCTAAAATCAAACAATGACAAAAAAAGAAGCATTTTTTTACAAATAGATACCAGTCCATTTTTTCCATTCTTTTAGATATGACAGTCTTGAAAAACTTAAGAAAATAAAAAAGTAAACATAATGTAACATAATTGCCCTTGCAATGTAAGGTTGAAAAGTTTCTGTATGAGACTGAGGAAAAAGAGCCACAAGGCATATCACAGAATTGGAGGCAATTTCAAAATTGTGAAACACAAATTTTATCTATCACTAATGTTAGAAATTATGCACAGCTACTATAGGGACTATACTGTTAAGAAATTTCAAAAGGTACCAATTAGGAAGACATGGATATCTTTCTCACGATTAGATTTTCATAATAATGTATCTGCTTTAGAAAGTAATGTTGCGAGAATCTGACCTCTCAGTTTATTAAAAAAAAAACCAGCATCTGAAGAAAAATAACAAGAAAATATATTTTCTTTAACTAACTATAGGCTGATTTAAAGAGGAAATACTGAGCAGGAAGTAAACCATTTACAAATTACTCTGAACTCAGGGTAACAGAACTGTAACTGGCAAAAATTCCAGAGACAGTACAGCTATGATAATTGGTTTTATCACCTCCAAAATTATAAATAACACTCACATTATTAAGTCCACTTTAGTTGTCCAAATCAGTTTTGATATTAAACTGATATTTGATAGCATATGACTGTAAGCATATTGGACTTGTAAACACAGATTGGATAATTTGCAAAATCTGTGATATGTATACCATATAAGTAAGACCGACTAAGGCCAGTTAGGTAAGCAGATGATAAAACACCAGTCTAAGAAATAAAATAGAAAGGTCAGAGATCAGTTCCCATGGAAGATCACCTAAAAAGTGATTTAATAGAGACTTTTAATAGAGCTTGTAAAAAAAAATTAAGAAAATTTGTCTCTCAGTAACTTAAAAGCCTAGTCAAGAATATAATTTTTTAACAGTTTGTTGTCTTTATCGGTCTATACACTCCTTTAAAAATGGAAAACCAGTAATTCTTTCAAAATTTTCTGGTAGGAGAGATCCTTGCTGTTTCTGATGATATTTTTTTCTCCAATGCCCTTAATCTGTGACATAC
>WEIV01021067.1:7093-108190 GCA_013390005.1 Calyptomena viridis
TTTTTTTTGTACTTTTCTATGTAAACACTGTAATTCTGTGTAATTCATACAACTTCATAAAACTCCAGAATTTTTTTCCCCTTTATGAGCTAAAGTCAGCATGTAACATACATACACACACACACGTTGACTTCTTAATTGACCCAGACTGTATTAAGTGCTTTGAAATTTTTGGCTGGTTCCATAAAGTGTAAGCCGTTGCCCTCTTGCATGGCTTTAAGCCCTGAAGTTTCAATTGGAAAATGAAGTTGAGCTAAAGACATTGACAGAAAAGTCTTTCACATACTGTATCAACAAGAAAAACAGATGAAAGTATACTCACCACTATAACATTCAGCATACATAATCATGTACAAAGCAGTATGAGATATCAGTATTCTGCTTTTAAAGCCAGACTTTCCTTCCCAGAGAGAATAGCATTGCAAGGACTGCCATCCAGTGGGGAACCAATGGTTTAACAGGGGATTGGAACTGCAGAAATGTAATATTAAAAGATGTCAAGGTTGAAAAAGATTGAGTAGTAGCTAATGACAATGCTGGAAGTATTAATGGTAGAAAGAATTTCTTTAGTCAGCTTCAGATATTATTTACAGTGTTTAAGTAAAAGGCATTTATTTTCCAAATGTAGCTGCACAAAGACAATACTTTGTACCGACCATGCAAAGCAGGTAAAATTAGGCTTGTTCAGTCACAGTCTAGTTAACAAGCTGTGGTGAAACACAACCCTTAGATACATCCGAAATACTACAAGCACTATTTTCCTCTTTGCACAGGTTTCACTCCATCGATTTCAGTGAAGTATAGCCTGAGTTTGTTCAGACATTAGATAAAATAAAGAAATACTTAAAGTCACTATGTGCTTCTACTGCCTTTTAAAACTAAAATTCCTGATGCGTCTAAAATTATTCCTGATTAGGATATAAAACTAAACTATGATTTAAATCTAGTTTGTTAATATACTTGTTCAGTAGCAGTGGTTTTAAGCATTATGTGCTATGTGTACCTTTACAAAAGGTCTGATGGAATATTCCATTTCCATGATTTTATGAGCTTTCATATTTATTACCTTGTCTACTGTGCATATGAATCTTGGTATTTGTGACAGATTTTTCTTAGTTTGTTCCATTGTGTACAGACCATATGTTGTCTAAGCTCATAAAACACTCAGTAATTGTATGTGCAGGAAAAAAAAAATCGTTATTTGCTAGGAAACTTAAGCACTTTCAGGTTTATCCCTGCAGAGGTGTTTTTAAATCCAGCCCCAGGAAACAATTGCCTCCCTCTTCTCAGAGTTGTGATGAAACTTTGGCAGGATTCTCAGATGTATTTGGCAGTTAACCTCTATTGATTTAAACAAAAATTACGTACCTGAATTCCGTGAGGACTTTGGCTTGACTGCTGCTGATGTAGATTTTGGCTCCCCAGTGTAATGCTTGGGAATGCAGTAGGATTTTTATTGTTTTCAGGATGAGTCATACAGGCAGCAGCACAACAGATGGTGTGGAGTGTGGAACAATAAAGACAAAGATATGAGACAGCGAAGAGAAAACTGAAACAGTCAAAGAAACAACCAGATAGGATGGGAAAGACTGAAAGAAGAGAAGCCAGGAGGTTAAGCTTTGCCACAGATAGCAGGAGCTAATGAAGTGTGGAGTCAGTGCAGGGTGAAGAAGCTCAAACAGTGGTCAGGAGGGAAAATTAAAGGACCTGCAGTCAGAGCAGAAGGAACAGAGGTAGGTAGGAATACCAAAAGGAGCAAGGCTGATGGATAGCCAACTGGTTGGTGGGGCTAAGTGATGGATTTCAGTGTGATGAAAGACTAAGTACCAGTGAGGAGGAATAAGGAAGTGGAAGAACTGAGGAAAATGATAAATAATACCCTTTGAAGGCAGAAATACCACAGCAGTTAGAAAGACAGCAATAACAACCAGCAGTGGTATCCTGAAACTTGGAAGTCTGGAATGAAAGCAAAGAAACAAGGGATGGCAGCTGCTGAAAGACAACAGTGTAAATACTTCAAAAAGCGCTCATGCCAGCATCAGGTCAGCAAAAGGAGATGAAACATAGTATTCAGAGCTGGTTTAACAACCAACTGCAGCAGAGACAGACAGACACACTTAAGTACAACAGGAAAGAAGTTAAATTTTATAGGTCACTGTAGCAGAGTTCCTGAAAGGAATAATATGGAGAAGTCCATGTAATTGAGAAGTGTATCAGTGTCTTACTGCTGCTCCAGCTCAAAGAAGGCAAAAACAGAGAGAAAGCTCCATCAGCAAAATACTTCCTAGAAATATCAGAGGCTCCCTCTACCCACACATCGCCCTGTTCTAATACGACAGCTATACAGACAGCTGCCTAATTGTAACACATTTTAGGTGAAAGACTAACATGGAAATTAGAAAAGAAAAAGGCCTCAAACATTCCTCCATACACTTCTATTTTCCTTACCCCAACAACTAATTCATTTTCTATTCTGGCAGTAGACAGTTAATGGAGCTGCTTTCTGCTGTCATGTCCAGCTCATATAACCACTTGATTTTTCAGACTGAACCAAGGCCAGCAGGATTCTGCCCTACAACTGCACCGCAGGGATATCTTTAAAAGACAGATTTAGTTATTTACAAAGACCTTTCCACAATTGTTTTTAAAGACACAGAGCATTGGTGTTTGAAAGGTCAAAAGTTTTGTTCTCAGCCATGGAATAATAAAGATGGGCAGTCACTGGAAGACACCTCAAGAACCAAATCACTCATCCCAAAACAAAGCCAAAGGTTCCTGCAAATTTTAACAAGCATTTGCCTAGTCCGTTCTTACAGCTGCACACAGCAGAAATTTTGTCACTGGCATAGACTATCTAGTCCAGTAGTCAACTATTTTACCCTTGTAAATATATTTTTTATATATTATATAAAAATATTTATATATTAAATATATTTTATATTATATTATTATATAAATATTTTTTAGTATTACCCCAACTCTTCCTTGCTGCTATTTAAGCTCTACTACTGATGTAGAAACAAAATTGCTTATTTCCTTTTTACACTTAATTTTATGCCTCATATACTTGGTAGTTAAAAGTTTTGCAAACATTTCTGTGTGATATTGCATTGCTGCATGAAAGGCAAACACTCCTCTTCAGCTTGTGGTGCAGCAGAACCCAAGGACTTACCCTGGGGCATCCCACATTTTGTCAGTTATTTTGCTTGAGTAGCATTGATATTTAGCACTTCTTCCTAGAAAGAATAAACCAGCCTACTTTTTTTAAAACACTCTCTGATTTGTTAGGATCACTGTGCATACTAATTCTACCTTCCCAGCAGCCTCTGCATTTTATTATTTCTGCTCATTTAGTCAGCACTCCCTACTCAGTACAGGTCACTGTGTATAGAATAAAACTAGCCACAGGACAGAACCCAAAAGTAAAATATCTTTCCACTTTGATAAAAGGACATCAACTAATCAGTGAACACCCTCTGAAAAAGCTTTTCAAAGTACTTTGGCATTCAGCTTATAGATGTTTTGGCTAAGCCAAGTTTCCAAAACATGAAAGACAGTATCAAAAGCTACAGCCCAAACATCTGCTTTTCTTCTATCCATGGGGCCCATAACTCTCGTACATGGCTTTTTCTTCATATGACTTATTCTTTAAAAATCCAAATTGGATACTCATCTTTTTGCCATTTTCCTCCAGGTGCTTAAAATGCCTCCCCCACACCCCAATCCTTTTTCTTCCAAATGCAGTTAAGCTTATTTATTCCTCATCCCTCACACTCGCCATCTGCATTTAAAGACAGATGAGATACTGGAAGGCTGACTATAGTAAACATATTACCTATCATCCAGGATCTGTCAGAAATACCTAAAAGTTCTGAAATTGTTTCAGCCTGTCTACTAAGTACTGTAAAAAAATTTTAACTTTCACAGTTTAATTTAGAATAACACAACCAGTCCGAATTCTTTCAAAATTTTTCTTTCCATGCTTCCAGTTAAAAGCATAAAACTTCCACTGCCAACATCAAAAAGGCATCAGAAGAGATACTAGTCCCCACATCAACAATGATCTCTGTAGTGAAAAATGATACCAAGGAAAAGAAGGAAATTACAAATGTCAATCTTTCACAAGCATAAGGCAGCAGATGATATCATATTGATCTGATTTACTCACAGCTAAATACTGTTTCTTCCAGCCTGCAGGTAGGGCACTTTAAGAGCTTTGACATTTATAGAACCCATATGGAATAGTTACATGATGAAGTATAACTCCATCTTATATCTGAAGAACATTAGTAACTAAACTGGTATCACTAAACAGGAGCTTGGGAAGTTGCCTGATAGATTCAAGATACTAGATATCAGAATGCAGTGCCTCATACCTGTATCACCAATTAAAACATGGTGCAAGTCAGATGTGCTTGACTGCCATTATATTGCCTCAGCTGTTGCTCTAAAATGAGCTCTTGGTCTCGGTCCAGCTCTTAGCTGACAGGTATCCATGTCAAACAAAAAGGATGCCACCACAATTAGTTCTCACCAAAAAATCCGAATCACCTAGAAACTCTCATATTCCTACTACCCACTTTCCATGAAACCCTACCCTTTCAGAAGAGTTCGATGCATTAGTTGTATTTTTTGCTGTCACCAAAATCCAGATTTCTCCAGAGTTCTGCAATAACTAGTATAGCTGAAAGACCTCAACGTGACTGCAGAACATTACAAAACATTCTCCTTCTGAGATTTTTAAAACTGTTCCAATTCCTTTCTTCTAATGGTTTCTATCTTCTTCAACCATGTTCTGGAAGAAAAATATTCTAAAAATCTGAAATGTTGAGAAGCAGAAATTAGAAATTCTGAAAACAGGGCAGAGTTACTGCTGCAACCATTTTTGTGATGAAAAGTGTAGTGTTGTAGGAAAAATACAATAATCACAATCACAAATGTGCAATACCAATCACATTGTCACAGATGGTGACATGCTGTAGGAAAACAGTTATTATTGCACGCAGGATTTCCATGTGTGTCAGGAAAATAAATGAGAATTGCGCATTGGCTCCCAGTATTGGAAGCAGCAGCAGAATGTTAGGATTGTCTCAGTTTAGAGGACTGTAACTCTTAAGAAGTCTAACATATAGTGCTTCCTAATTATTATGTTAAGAACACGTATTTATACAACATATTTCTTCAAAACAGTTGATTTGTCCGCCTTGCACCACAAATTGTTTCAGTGATACAGATCTTCCAAAGATATATCAGTTCTTGGAGAAGTAAGGAGGAGTGGTCAGAGGAACTGTTACCTCAGACTTTCAGAGGGCAGACTTCGTCCTGTTTATGGGCCTTACTGACAGAGTGAGTCCCTTGAGAAGCAAAGGAGTTTAAAAAGGACTGACATTTTTCAAGAAGGAAATCTTAAAGGTGCAGAAGCAGGCCATCATGACATGTCAAAAGACAAGATGAGCAGGAAGAGGACAGAGCAGAGAGCTTCGGCTGAACCTAAGGAAAAAAAAGAAGGGTTTATGGCCTTTGGAGAAAGTAGCAGGCAATTCAGGAGGAATATAAGGATATCAAGAGGTTATGCAGAGAGAAAATTAGAAGGGGCAAAGCCCACTTAGAACTTAATCTGGCTACTGTTGTAAAAGACAATTAAAAATGTTTCTAAAATACATTATCAACAAAAGAGGGGCTAAGTAGAATCTCCGTTCTTTACAGGATCTGAGAACAAACATAATGACAATTATGATGAAGAAAAGACTGAGGTAGTTCATGCCTTCTTTGCCTCTTTTTCTTGTAAGAAGACCAGCTGTTCTGTGGGTACCCAGCTTCCTGAGCAGAAAGACAGGGAGGGGGAGCAGAAGGAAGTCCTCTTAACCCAAGGGAAAGTGGTCAGTGATGTTACACCACTTAGACAAGTCTATGAGGCTGGATGAGATCCACACAAGGAACCTCAGTAGAGGCAGTTGGTGGAATTGCTCAGTGAGCCACTTCCCATGATTTACCAGCAGCCCTGGCTAACTGGAGAGGTCCCAGCTGACTAGAAGTTAACAAACATGATGCTCATCCACAAGAAGGTTCAAAAGGAGGATAGAGGGCACTACAGGCCTGTCAGCCTGACCTCGGTGCTGGGGAAAATCATGGAACAGATCATCCTGCATGCCATCACGCAGCACGTGGACAATAAAGGGATCAGGCTCATCAGTACGAGTTTATGAAAGACAGATCCTGCTTAACTAACCTGATCTCCTTCTATGGCAAAGCAACCCATTTAGCAGATGAGGGAAGGTCTTGTAGGTGCTGTCTACATTGACTTCAGTAAAGCCTTTGACACCATGTTCCACAGCATTCTCCCCTAGCTCTCATGGCTAGGCCCAAAGACTGGTGGTGAATAGAGTTAAATCCAGTTTGTGGTCAGCCACAAGTGAGGTTTCCCAGGGCTCAGTATTGGAGCAAGTTCTGTTTAATGTCTTTATTGATGATCTGGATGAGGGAATTGAGTGCGCCCTCGAAGTTCACAAATGGCATCAGGTTGGGTATGGCAATCTGCCAATAAACTCTCCGTGCTTGATGGAGGCAAGCACCATGGAGAACATGGGGAGGCCTAGAAGAACTGGAACTGCACGATATAGAACAAAATACCACGCCTTGGAGATTGTTGCTAAAGAACTGTAACTATTGGTTAATAGAGGCTTGTGCCATTGTTTTGAGGAGACGTAGCGTGAATTGGTGGAAAACTACCGAGCTAGGCTGTAAGGTATATAAAGCTTGTTATAATGTTCAATAAATTCTCTTTGATCTGGGATTGTCATGGATCCTGGTCGGAGTCCATGCCTCAAACATCACAGTTGGGCAGTTTTGATTTGCTGGAGAGTACAAGGGCTCTGCAGGGAGATCTGGACAGGTCGGATCCATGGCCCGAGGCCAACTATGTAAGGTGAAACAAGGCCAAGTGCTGGGTCTTGCCTTTAGGTCGCAACCACTCCATGCAGCACTACAGGCTGGGGAGAGAGTGTCTGCAAAGCTGCCCAGCAGGAAAGAACCTAAAGGTGCTGGTCGACAGTGACTGAACATGAGCCAGGAGTGTGCCCAGGTGGCCGCAAAGGACAATGGCAACCTGACTCGGATCAGGAATAGTGTTGTCAGCAGACCAGGGCAGTGATTGCCCCCCTGCACCTGACACTGGTGAGGCTGCACTTCCAATCTTGTGTTCAGTTCTGGGCCACTCACTTCAAGAAATTGAGGTGCTGGAGCAAGTCCAGAGAAGGGCAATGGAGCTGGTGAAGGATCAGGAGAGTTAGTCCTATGAGGAGCAGCTGAGCAAGCTGGGGTTGTTTATAGCCTGGAGAAAAAGGAGGCTCAGGGGGAACCTTATCACTCTCTACACCTACCTGAAAGAAGGTTGTAGCCATGTGGAGGTCGGTGTCTTTTCCCGAGTGAAAAGTGACAGGATGAGAGGAAACAGCACCAAGTTGCACCAGAGGCGGTTTGGATTGGATATCAGGAGAAATTTCTTCACTGAAAGAGTGGTCAAACATTGGAACAAGCTGCCCAGGGAAGTGGTGGGGTCCACCATCCCTGGAGGTATTTCAAAGACATTTAGATGTGGTATTTAAGGATATAGTTTATTGGTGGGCTGTCATGTTAGGTTAACAGTTGGACTCAATGGTCTTATAGATCTTTTCCAACCCAAATGATTCTACGACTTTGTTACTGTTCCACAATTTGCAGGAGTCTGGAAAATGCATTGGGGAGGAAAATAAGAAACCAGAATGTGTTCTTTTTTATCTAGAGGTATTTTTCAGCTTAACTAAATACAAGATCAATTAAGGGTTCATATATGTATATACTAACTTTCAAAAGCCACACAAGTTGTGTATCTCCTCCTGACTACATTGACTAGACATCAGCACTCAGAGATTATGCTGATTATCACCACTACAGAGAAGCCATGGATTCACTATTTTCTCCATCAAGCAAGTCAGAAAAATCAAACCTCTACACTTCAGCCTCTTTTTTGTTGCACTTGGAAGCAGGCCAAATTTCTGCTTTTAATCATGAAAAGATGTGTTCCTATAAGTTCTGCTTACCCTTTATCACAGCATTTAAATTTTGTTTTTAATCTCCCACCCCAGAGTCTAGTTCAGTTGAACCTTTAAGATATGAACACAAAACACAGATGGATATTGTCACTAGTTACAGGAAGTTTTCTTTCAGTCACTGCAATATTCCAATTACTATTTCAAGCCCCCATACTCGAGGCCACCTGCTGTTACCTATAAAGAACACCATTTACAGAAAATACCAGCCTTTCTTTAACTGAAAATGGGATTGCTATAACACATAGCAAACCTTTTCTTTGTGGATCATTTGACAGTGCTCAGTAGAAATTTTTCCTTGTGACTGAGAAGCCTCCAACCCATACCCAAAATGAACCAATCTCCAGTTGTGCATTCTGCAGTCTTCCTCCCTAGAATGAGTCTCATTTCTGGGTGGTCTGTCTTCTGCTCTGCATTTGTTTTCCTGCTTCTCTCTGTGCCTCATACTTTGGCAGATGATCATACCAGACCTAGCCAGTAGCCTGTGACCAAAGAAACCTAAGTGATGTTCATTCAGCCATATTTGTTGCAGTCATTGTCTCAGTTTGGGGAGAGATTGCTACCTTGCAATTATGTCTGTTGTTTCCAGTTATGTCACCTGGCATGCAATTATAATGAAATGCACTTCACAGACCACAGGCACTGAACTATGCCTTTAAAACCACTGTTTATAGGCATGGTCAGTTTAGAATCAGCTGCAAACCTGGGAGGCTAAAGCTGAACTGCAGTGGAACAAGTACTGAACCAGAGGAATCTTGATCATACTCAGTGAACTGACTTTCTGGTTTAAGTTCCCTCTCAGATGTATTAAAAAGTTGACTTATGTATCCAGTTATTTACTTACATAATATCAATACTTCCCCTTGAAGGTAAGCATGTCTCACCACAACCAGAGTGACCAGAAGACAACTGCTTCTAAAAGACTGGAAACTTTGCAGTTATGAGTCTCATAAAACAGCTTAAACTACCTTAAAACTTACTGACAAGCATATGAGTAAATGCAAAAGTGTAACATTGTATGTAAGAATGAGGGAGTGGAAGTGACATCCCAAGGGCAGATGATTAACAACTACCTCAGAAATTTGATGTGGACAGCAATACTTACTTCACAATTACAGGATTAAACAACTTTTCTCACTGGAAATTATTATGCTGATTAAAATACTGCTTCAAACACATACGGCTTGCAAAAAAAGACATTTATGGAGATTCACAGGGATCTTTCCTTGCCCCAAAATGCAATACATTCCTTCAATGAAACAAGTAAGCAACAGTCAATCTTTTAAAATTAAAGACAAATTAAGTTGGAAACTTGCCTCACACAAAAAAGGCAGCAGCTTCAGAAGTAAGTTTTCTTGGCTACTGGTAACAGTATGTTGTTTGTATACAGTACAAGTTCATGGAAAATTAAGTTTCTTGTCCCTGATATTAAAAAAAAATAAAAAAATTATTATCCAACAGAGAAAAACAGAACTGAAATTATGTGGCCATGATATGGCATCTCGAGTCTGGATGTGGAACAGTCCATGCACGTAAGAAAAAGCTTCACAAATGGCACAGAGTTAAAATAATTTTGTAGAAAATAGGTTTTATTTGGCTCCTTTTGTACACTTTTCTTAAAAAAAATGCACATTCATACAGTTTGCCTTTCCCAGTGCATGTCTGGATTTGCTCACATAGAGCCATCAAAATGAAGGCAAAAGGTGCCTTTGAAATCATTTCAGACACATGGTATTTTGGCTGCAAAGCATCCAAAGTTACTAATTTTCTGATTATAACTTGTAAATAAATGTTTCAGGTGTTTCTTCTCTGATTCACACATACAATTGTCCCACAAGGGAAGAGGAGACAGACCTGCAACAAAGAACTGTCAAGTCAATGGCGAACACTCGTTTTAGGTAGAGCTAAAGGCAGGTTCTCTACTTCATACTGAGTTGGGATATAAAAGAAACACTCAGCTAGGTAACTTTCTCTTTTTGAAAAGCTCTACATCAGAAATGACAAAACATTGCTGGAAAACTACACATCACCATTGGTAGTGAGAGTTTGTTTGCAGAAGAAGCACTCTTTCCCTAGTTATTTCTCATGGCCAGGTCTCTTTGCTGTTGTTGATGGTGACTATGGAACTTGTTTCTTGCTGTTTCTTCTTAAACACCACATGGAGTAAATTCAGCTTGAGCTTTCATACTACAGGAGGTATTAACCCATCAAGTAGCCCCTACAGAAAAAGAATCAAGTCAGAAAAAAAGTCAGCAAACACACGTAGCACTCCTCTAAAATCAAGAGATGTACAATCTCAAAAGAAAATTTTAGACTGCCAAAAACACTGCTGATCAAGGCACACTCTCTTATCTTTGATCTTAACTACACACTCCCTCCTCAGTTGATTTTCTTCACTGAACACTGAAAATGGATTAGCCTGTTCTCAATCCAACTTTGGTAATTGCATGGAATTTCTGAAGCCCATGCTACACCCAATGAAAGGTTCTTTATTTGTATCCTTCACACAAACTATCAGTGCTAAGATATTCAATATAACCTGATCTTTTCTGGCACTCAGTGCAAATCTGCTCTCTTTTTCTCTTCCATTTCTCTGAAGCCTTGTTTCTTTAATGAATTTCAAAATGGAACTGTTAAGACACATGTACTCAATGAAACAAAAAAACATATAGCATCAATGAAGCAAGAAAATACAGAGCAGTTCCCTATGCAGCTGTCTGCTGCCAGGGAACCCATCACTCATGTTTTATGAAACGAAATTTTTAACAACACTGCAGAGGCCAAAAGAAATTTAAGAAAAGAAAAATCACTGTCACTATTAAGTCAACACTTCATGGAGCTACCAGTACCTGCAAACATCAGGTATCAGCTGTTCTAAATTAAATAGATGGACTGAAAAATAAAGAGAGGGGAAAAATTGGAAAATCTGGACAAATTTGGATATTTGGATTTTGTGTAGCCTGGAAGCTCCACATCTTTCCTACTTTTTGATCTGTGAATACAGATGCATTAAAACACCACATCTATTGTATGCTTCAGTTTTACAGCAACAACAACGAAAACCCAGGACTGTTTTGGATGTTTTTGAACAATCATTACTGCTCCCATCAATTATTCTAGTTATGATCTCTCATGTACACTCTCACTATAAAGAACTCACCTTTCTTTGACACTTTCTTCTTCCTCAAAGCCCCACTTTGCAACTACTTTCACCTGACCAATACACACAACGAGTGTTAAGGTGCACTGATGAAGTCACCCACACTAATCATAGATTTTTTACATAATAGGAACTGTCACCCTTTTTAACCACAGCACAATTTTACAGTAACTGGCTCTCAGAGCATCCTGCTTCACTGAAGGTAGCTTGTTCCAAAAAAAAGCATGGAGTAAAGCAACTTACAGTCAAGCTGAAGATCACTGTATTTTCTGTTACTCCTAAACTTAGTGTGGCACACAAGTCCCAAAGAGAAGAAAAGCTGAAAATTAAATTACTTACGGTAATTTCATCCTCATGAAAACTCTGGCCATGAAAAAGCTCAAAAGCACGCTGACAAATCCAATAAAGAGTAAAAGAAACCTATTCAGCTTGGGGATATTTGGTGCATTGGATCGATCCAGAATTATGAATCCTAGGCCACCCATTGTGAAGAGGAAGCTGGATGCAAGGCCTTCCATAATATACTGCCCATTTACTCTAAAGGAAAAAAAAAAGGGTGAAGAGAAGTCAGAAAAGGACTTAAGAAATTATTTACATTTCAAACCCCATCCATTCAACGTGCTTTTGCTGTACAAACAAACAGGATGATTAATTTTGATAGCTGACTTTTCTAACTAAAAGCAAGTAGGAAACTGATGTTATGCAACTACATCAAGACTTCAATACATAATTTATCTCCAGGCCTAACAGTCTGCAAGGTGACAAGTCAAGCACACTGGTGTATTTATACATATTAGTGTATACCAATGGCTGCCCCACGGGCTCATCAGTTTTCAGAAATGTGTAGTTCATCCCCATCCGAGGGT
Organism: Calyptomena viridis; assembly: GCA_013390005.1. NCBI lineage: Eukaryota > Metazoa > Chordata > Aves > Passeriformes > Eurylaimidae > Calyptomena > Calyptomena viridis. The sequence goes on from WEIV01021067.1 coordinate 19,207, forward strand.
GCCCCGGCTCTGTCAGTCCAGACAGCTGGACTTCCTTCTTACAAAGCTCAGGTGGAGAGAGGGGATGGTGAGGTGCAGGAAGAATATTGCATCTGGATCACCAATCTCCTGTTTCCCATAGTCACTGAACCATTTTCCTATCCTCGTAATTAGCACTACCAGGAACCTCACAAAATTGGCATTGTTGAAACTGCTGTGGATGCCAATATGGAAATAAAGATTATCATTAATGACTCATAACCTGAAAACAAACAAATTGGTCTTCTTTCATATTATTCACACTGCTAAAGTGCAAGCCAGTCCCTGCAGTAGTCAGGTTCACCTACATTGCAACAATCCAAGCCAGTCTGAAATATACACTGTATCTAGTCCCATCAAAACCTGTACATCAAGTATGTCACAGGCCTTGCTGACTCAAACAACTTTTTGGCAGTAGTTGGCACACACACTAAATGCCCAAAGCTACAAGTGTAGACTTAACTGTCTTCAGGCCAATTTGTTACTAAGACCCTCTAGCTTATTTTCAGTGAAAGAAGCCAAAGGCTCAGAGAAGACACTGTTGTTACACATTTGTAATTATGGTCCCCACCCTCAGACACAAAAGTCCCAATTACACTTGAGTTTAAAAGGCCAGAACCAGAAATTTCACAAACATTATGTAAGCTTTGATCATTTTTCATAGCAGCAATCTGCATATATTATAAAACTCAACTCAAAGTGCAAGAAACAGAAGTATTGCCAGCTCAAAACTTTTCAGAGTTTTCATCTTTTAAAGTTTTATGAATAAGTTTTTCAATTTCAATTGTTTTCAATGCTTTTTTTATTTTTTTATTTTCACTATTTGTAAACCAAGAACTGATATAGAACTGTTTGTGCCTTGCACAGAGAGCTAAAAAATAAAAAGATGCAAAGGTCTGTAAGCCGGGGTTTATTCTCCTGTGCCTGGGCATCTGCAGCACCTCGCCTGTGGGACAGAGCCCTGCTCCTACCTGTATGCCAAGAAGGCCACCGGCCTCTGATGTCCGTGTTCGTCTGTCATCGACCCCACGCTGGGAGGTTCCACGATCACATCATAGATAATTCCTGCGGTGAGGAAAGCAAGCACCACCTCTGAGTGGCAGCAGCGAGAGCAGGGGCGCCCAGGGGTGGCCGAGGGTCGTGTTTCACGAGCGGTCCGGACTCGGACACGGGGGCAGCAGCGGCTCTGACACCCGGGGCGGGGGCCTCCCGCTCACCCCGCCCGCCCGGCCTCACCTCCGGTGATGAGGAAGTAGGACACGACCACCAGCGCGTACACGGTCATCGCCGAGGGCATGTGCACCCAGCTCGGCCGCTTCAGCTTGATGTTGGGGCACTCGAGCACGGCGAAGGGCAGGCGGTACAGCGTCTCCATGGCGGCAGCCGCGACCCCTCCGCTCCCTCCTTCCCACCCTCCCTCCCGACCCGTCCTGTCCCGCCGCCACCGGACCCTCCGCGGCCGGACACGAAGGCGGAAACGGAAACTGGGTGCCGCGTCCTGACAGGGAAAAATTAATAAATTCTGAAAAATACAAACAAACAAAAGAACTCGGAATTTACGCACAGGCGAAAATGACAGACAAAAAACTTCGGACTTTTTTCTGAGTAAAAACATCGCAACTCCGCCTGCCCGCCGCCGGAGGATCTATCTGTTTTACTCACCTGCCAGGACCCAGCAGTCCTGACGTGTCGGTGCTGGGTAACGGCACCGGGCTGGGGGCGTGGTTTGAGGCGTGACCGGGGGCGTGCCCAACCGCGCGGGCCCCGCCCCCTGCCGGGCAGCCACGTGTGCGGGGACACGCGTGTCCCGTTGTGAGCACCAGCGCTCGGCACGGGAGCCCCAGGGAGCGCTTCCTACGGGATGCTGCGACACCGCCGCCAGGGGCCGGGAGCGTCCTTTGAGCCAAACGACCCCGAGAGCTGCGAGTTTTCTGGCGGAGGACGGAAAACGCATGTCCCGCGCGTGAGTGCAGAGCCAGGCTGGGGAGACACAGGCCCACGGAACAGAAGATCCACAGTAGGCCTCACCCTGTGTGGCTTGGCGTGGGGCTGGGATGCCCCTTGCCCCCATCGTGGGATGTGGAGCCCACAGTGATGCGTAGCCAGAGCAGACCCCGACAGCTGCACACTGAGACCAGGGAGGGAAAGGCAAATCACAGCAGCAGCTGCTGAGAGCACTCGGTGTTACAGCCCACCTCACACTCTGCTATAAGCGTGCAAAACACCCCACCGGCCCAGGCCGGCCACAGCAGGCAGCACGTAAGGGAGAAAAACTCCCTATTTTGAGTGGAAGCTCATCTAGTTCCTCTTGCTTCATGAAAAGGGGCAGGGGAGAGCGCTTCACTCCAGGTTGTGAGTGCTTTTAAGAGCACATGGTCCAGCTGAACTCGCCCCACCTCACCAAGCCACCCAGCCTACTTCCCTCTGCACACCGTGCCCCAAACGACTGCCCCCACACCCACACTGCAGTCTGCTCACAGTGCTCAAAAAAAATGAAGAGCCTTGTTACCCTTTCACTGACACTTTGCCTAATGACTCTTTCATTTCTGCCCGCAGTGGCAATACCGCTTCTTCCAACTCGAAACTGTTGCCTTTCAGTGCACTCATGTAACATAATTAGCTATTTTCAGAGTTGGTCTTCTTCAAAAAAATCTCCCTCTCCGCCTGCTAACAGATATTTATCCTCATTATCCCAAAAGTATTCTCCCTCCATCTTACCTCCTTTCCAAAAGCCCAAAGGAAAACTCTACCTTAACAACTTTTAAAGCAAAACAAGAGCAGGCCAGACATGCCTGCCCTACTTGCTGCTTCTGCTTTGAAACCATTTTTCCAGCATGCCTAAGTACTGAAGTTTGTACTAGGACAGGAAGACAACTAATACATGTTTAATCTCGTAAAATAACTATAGTAACAGCACCTAAAAACGTCAAGGTACTGATGTTAGTCTCAAAACCTCCTTTAATTAGCTACAGCCTTTGCAACAAGTTTTAGCATAACCCAAGCTGAGGAGACACTTCATACTTAAAGCTACAACGTTGAGAACATTGATACAATCATTGCTTGGGGTACTGTGAAGAAATACTTGTGGAGGTACAGCACCCTTCACCATGCACCGTGTTAGGTCAGATTCCCTGGATCACAGCCACCTCTCTTGTCACACCCACGAGGCAGCTGAGTTGGCAGGCACCTCATCCAAAGCACCAGCTCACTGCCATCCAAAGGTAAGGGCTTTCCACCAACTCGGTCTTCTGTTTCTTGACAGACTGTACACCTGCAGACCCAGGCAGTGTGACAAGGTAGCAGTCAGGAGGGCCCTGCACACATCTCTGGGAGCCACAGCCTACGCAGACTCCACAAGTGACCTTAAGAAACCTCTGAATAGCACCCTCACTGCTCCTAGGAAGTCTGCACACTCAATGATTTCTCCTCCTTTCTTATTCTCGTGGTGGAGCTCACTCCTTTTTGAAAGAAGTTAGTGGTAAAATAGATACAAACAGATTTTTGACAGATAGTAAAAGCAGTTCAAAATTCAGAGGTGGGGGTGAGGAATACCACTGCACCCCCAGGTAAGGTGAGAATTATCCTGTGTTAAAGCACTCCTGGACAGCATTAGAGGCACATTCAGAGTTCTCTACAAAACAGAATGATGCAGTCATTTTTACTTTTTTCATTACCATTATGTCCTTGGTGATGCACTAACAGAACTTTGGTTCATCTTTCAATACCAGAGGCCTAAATTGCTCCTCCAAAACCTAATCTGGAAGCCACTAAAGGTGTGCCTCATCTGTGCCCTGGAGCTCTGCTTGGTATCACACCTCTAACCACCGGCCCAGGGAACACCCAGCAAACAGGATACAGCAGCCACAGCTTTTGTCCAGGACATCCAGGTGTAGCACCATGCAACTGTCTCATGGAAACAGCAAGGGCTTTGAGAAATCAGATTATCCCCCCCACCCTCAGACGCAAGTAATGTTAAATATATTACATACAAATAAAAAAAAAAAATCTACCCTAGGCCAATACTAGCTCTCCTCTTCTTCATCTGACCATTTTTCTTCCAGTCTTCAGATGTTTTTGTATGCTTCTCTTTTTCAGAGTCCTAACTTTCTTCTGAGCCAAGTCCTCTGACGGCTTCATATACAGCTGTCGCCATAAAGAAAGGAAACCTGCACNTTCTACAAAACAGAATGATGCATTTTTACTTTTTTTAATATGATTATGTCCTTGGTGATACACTAACAGAACTTTGGTTCATCTTTCAATACCAGAGGCCTAAATTGCTCCTCCAAAACCTAATCTGGAAGCCACTAAAGGTGTGCCTCATCTGTGCCCTGGAGCTCTGCTTGGTATCACACCTCTAACCACCGGCCCAGGGAACACCCAGCAAACAGGATACAGCAGCCACAGCTTTTGTCCAGGACATCCAGGTGTAGCACCATGCAACTGTCTCATGGAAACAGCAAGGGCTTTGAGAAATCAGATTATCCCCCCCACCCTCAGACGCAAGTAATGTTAAATATATTACATACAAATAAAAAAAAAAAATCTACTCTAGGCCAATACTAGCTCTCCTCTTCTTCATCTGACCATTTTTCTTCCAGTCTTCAGATGTTTTTGTTTGCTTTTCTTTTTCAGAGTCCTAACTTTCTTCTGAGCCAAGTCCTCTGACGGCTTCATATACAGCTGTCGCCATAAAGAAAGGAAACCTGCACTGCTCAAAGTTATTCCAATCCCTCCACAGGACTGTGAGGCAGAGTTGGGAGTCCTGTTTAACCAGACCTCCTTCCACCTGCTTGATTTCCCCATCACAGGCAGCACAGAACAGAGCATCCTGACTTACGGGTTTTGTTGCACCAAAACCCAGTTTTGCATTTTACAAGCTGTGAGAAGCAGCTCCTACCAGCTTTGAGCAGCACCTGGAATGACAGGACACAAGAGACCTGGAGCTTTCATTTATTGGGCTGAAACTACAAATAGATTCACTTTGACTTCTGGCTCTGTGCTTGTGCTTTCAGCACTTTGACGACGATCTTCTGCTCCTCAATAAGAAAAGCTCGTTTGATCCTGGAAAAGAAAAACAACTTTAGGACATATTATCTGCTTAAGTAAAAACACAAAAATAAGACCAGTTGTAATTAATTTTGCTGTCTCCAACATCCATTGCACATGTGGTATTAGTTCCACAATTACTTAAAAGGGAAACTGTTGATTCTCTTGCCATCAGCAAGAGACAAAGACAGCAGCACTGTATGAAAGTAACAGTTTGGGGAAGAAGGCTCACTGTGCCCACCCTAACTTCAAAGGCAAAAAGTAGAACTCCCAAGTAGCAAATTAATTTAGTTGCCTTTAAAGTCCCCATCGGTCTGACCAGCCAGGGTCATCTCTCTTCTACAGAACTACAGGAAACTCTACATGCATCCAGTTATCAAAACCAGAAGAGTTTCCCTGTCAGGAGTTAACTTCCTTTGCATCTCAACAGGGAAAAGCCTCGCAGGTCAAGTCATGCCCAAATATGACTATTTCTGGAAGATGTGCAGGGTAAGAATGCAGATGAACAGACCTATGCAATAGTACTCACTTATCAACAGCCTATTTGATGGTTTTGAGTTAAAAGCACTAATACACCATACACACTCTTCTGCCTTTGAACATTAAAATACCTCCCACAAGCATTTGGTACCTACGGCTTCTTTTGCAGTACACAAAACCTCACTAAAGATGTTTAAGCAAGTGCAGGAGAAAACCCAACCATTGCAGGGAAGGAGGTGACTGCTTTTTGGTTTAGGCAGAGTAAGAATAAGACATACTCATGCATTAAAAACTACCTAGCAAGGTTATGAAGTGTTTGGGAAAACACTCAAGAGAAAAAAGTATCTTTCAACACAGTAAAGTTACGCAGTGCATCTGTAGCTGTAACAACTTGTCTTCAGTGGCACCCAATGCAATTTAACTCCCACAGGCCAAAAAAAAAAAACCCAATAAAACAATGCTGGCACTACAGATGAAAAAATCTGTCATTAGACTGCTGACCCTGGACATCTGCTTTGATTGCCATCCACAGAGATGACTTAATTCTTTGCCATACATTTTTCCTCAAACTTTTGCCAAGGAACTATAGGATGTACAGCTGTTACACAATAAAACTGAATTCAGTGAGGCCCAGCAAAGGCCATCTTAAAGTTTAACCTCAAAGATGCTTAACATGCAATCAAATAATATCTCTGAATCCCAAAACACTACAAAGAAGTAAGAAATTGAACTAAACTTACACTAGTACCTGCATAAGACAAAAGAATAGTACAACAGAAGAGAAAAATTTATGAGGGCTCAATACAAAAGACAAAAATCCAGCATGAGCAGACTGTTTATCATCAAAGCAACAGTGCAGTATAAAATCACAAAGACCATAAGGTCTCTACAAAGATGCTCCATATGCAGTTAAGCAGCTCAAATCCAAGGGACAACCACAGGCATTGCTGCTCATGTGCCCTAAGCTTACCCTCTCTCCATTTCACCAGTGTCAGACACGAGTCTTCAAAGTTTTAGTTCACATTTGAACACAGAAAGATGTAAAAATCTCACACGAAGTAACCTTGGGAGTGAAGTTACCTCTCTGTAAGCTCACCTGTCACGGACACACTTGGCACACATGGAACCACCATAGGCCCTGCTAACGTGCTTCTTTGTTTTTGACAGCCTCATGAGAACTTTGGGGCGCACAGCACGAACCTACAGAAAGCAATAATGACACGTGTGTTGTAAGACAATTATTTTGGGTAACAGTCACATAAAAAACAACATCACTTTCATAGCTCCAAAAAAGCAGCAACACCTGAAGTTGACTATACAAGATGCTAAAAAGTGACTGAAGTCACAGCCCCTTGTATGTGACATCTTCAGCACACAGATTTTCTAAGCTGATCTTTTCATTCTGCCACAGGGGTTCACCAACAGATTTGTAAAAAACTTTATAAAAAAGACTGTTTTCTCAAGAGTAGGAACTGCTCAAAGATGGACTCAAGTATTACTCAAGTGTTCTGTAACTGTTACAAGCAATGATGTTACATCCAAAAACCATTTTGAAGAAAAATATAATGTTAAAAACATTAATTTTTTTTCTAAATTTGAAAGTTTTCAAAAACTTGGTTTACCCTTTTTTTCTGCAAGTGTAACACGTCTGATTTAGATTTTTAAATCCACTACAGAATCACCTTGTCTAGCTTTAAAAATTTCAGTTACACGTCATAAAACAAGAATATTCAAATATAGCAGTACTGCCAACCTCAAGCATTAAAAAAACAGGTATTGTTTGAGCTTCCAAAGCTTATTTTACCAGTTAAACTTTACAACATTTGGATAAGAATGTTTTAAAGAAGTTATTTCAACCAGAACTTAACAACAAACAGGACTATCATACTGCTTGAAAAGGCTCTTTGTACTGAAAAATATTGCCATGGAGAAGCACCCCTGTGCCAGTCAGGCTCATACTTACACCACGAAGTCTTCCTGGGCATATACCACATGCTGACTTGGGGGCCTTCCCCACTTTCTTGGTGTAAAGGTAAACGATCCTGTTCCCGGGTGTTCGGGACCTAAGTACAACAGCACAAAAGTTAACATCACAACCAAAACTTAGATGCCACCATCTTAAAATGTAAGTTTTCTTAGGGACTGTCTTACTTACAGTCTGGTCTTGTTGGAAGCTGTGTTGTAGGACAACCTACGGCGGTAGGTCAGGCGCTGAACCATCTTTTACACCTAAACAAGTCAAAAACAAAGCAGCACTTATTGAAAGGCTTGACATCCACATGGAGGATCAGGTATCACGGCACCTTCTGTACTGAAACACTGCACCAGGTGTGAATCAGCACCTGCCCGTTCGGTATTAGTAAAACTGGGGCGTTTCTTCATCAGTGGCAGACCACACAATTCGAAAACAACAAAGTACATGACAGCAGGTACAGTGTGATTTACAATCTGAACTTGNCGCCATACCTGGCGCCGCTGGACGCGGAAGAGGAAGCGGAAATGTGCGGGTGAGCATTGAAATAGCGGCGCGCGGGAGCACAGAAGGAGTAGCGGCGCATGCGAATTGTGGCTCATCCGCTGCCGCAGCGGAGCANACCAAAACTTAGATGCCACCATCTTAAAATGTAAGTTTTCTTAGGGACTGTCTTACTTACAGTCTGGTCTTGTTGGAAGCTGTGTTGTAGGACAACCTACGGCGGTAGGTCAGGCGCTGAACCATCTTTTACACCTAAACAAGTCAAAAACAAAGCAGCACTTATTGAAAGGCTTGACATCCACATGGAGGATCAGGTATCACGGCACCTTCTGTACTGAAACACTGCACCAGGTGTGAATCAGCACCTGCCCGTTCGGTATTAGTAAAACTGGGGCGTTTCTTCATCAGTGGCAGACCACACAATTCGAAAACAACAAAGTACATGACAGCAGGTACAGTGTGATTTACAATCTGAACTTGAACACTGTTCAACATCCTGCTCTTGCCTGTCTGATGTCATGCTCCCGCAGGAAACTGATTAAAGCTTTAGCAGCTACGTACTTTATAACCAACACAAGCTTTGGATTTTATAATCCTGTTGTTCCAACAAGAACTGGTCAATAAACAAGCATACTATGTTGTTTGAAAAGACTCTTCGTACCGAGAAAACACTGGCATAGACAAACACCCTTATACCACTCAGGCTCATGCTTACACCACGCAGATAATTTTGTAATAAGCTACGTATTATAACCAACATAAGCTGCACCGGCAAGGCTGTGAATTGAGCGGCAGCAAATGCTGTCTTCCTATCACGTCTGTGTTCGTCACAGTCCAGGCACAGACCGGGAGACGCGGACCCCGCCCGGGAGCCCCGCTGCGGAGGCCTGGGAAGGCCCGGCCTCTCCGCCAGGCANAAGAGGCGCTGCATGGGTGGCGCCATGTTGTACGGCTGAAGTGGGGCGGGCGCCTCTCGGTGGCAGGACTGGGAACAGCGGGAGCGATGGGAGCGATGGGATCGGCGGGGGCGATGGGGGGCGGAGCTGGTGCGACGGTGAAGCCAAAGAATCCGAATCCTCTCTGCTGCAGACGCTCCGTTTTTCCCAGGGATCGTCTGCAACGGCTCTCCCCTCTCCCGCCACTCTTTATTTATTGTGTGTTTTACTGAATAACTGTTTTTCTAAAACATTGGCTTCTCTCCTCGGAAAGAACGTTGTGTGCTTCATTGTGGTAGTTACGTAGCTGGGGGCCCAGAAGCCGTTTCTGCATTACAAGTCACTCCTACGTGCTTTCCCATTCCAAACCAGCAGGTAACACACCTGGAAGCTGTGTGTCTTACACAAAACCTCCACAGCGAAAAGGCTGACCCCCCTGAAGGCTGCACCCCTTCTCCAGCTAGAATCCCCTGGATGCCTTGCCTGCAGCACCGCAGGGCTGTCCTCGCCAGGCTCCATTCCCCTTGGGATGCTCTTGCTCCTGCCTGACATCGGCCCTTCCCTGGCGCAGGCTGGTCCCAAAACTGGGCCCTGTGGAGAGCAACACAATACCCACATTTGCCTGACACCTCCTTGCTGTGCCAGCAGCTGCACTTGGAGTCTTGGCTGGAAAATCCTTGTGCCTGTTTACTGAGACAGGTACCCACCATCTCGTGCTCTGGGACAGGCGCTCAAGCAAGAGCATAAAGATATAAAACTTCCTCTGTTGGTTAGGCGAAAGGTCCTCCTCACCCAAAATCCCATTTCCAGGTCACAGGTACCTAGGAAAAGTGTAGGGGAAACAGGACACAGCTAGTTGATCTTGCCCTTAATACACCCTCCCCCTGTTCAGCTGTCAGCATTGTACAAGTTTTCTGATCTGGGTCATGTTTTCTGACTTTTGAGATTAGCTCAGTTGGCCAGAGCATGGCGGTGATGACACCAAGGTTGTGGGTTTGATTCCTGTAGGGGCCATTCATGTAAGAGTTGAACTCTATGATCCTTGTGGGTCCCTTTCAATTCAAAATATTCTGTGAAATGTATTTAACAGCCTCTCCATTTCCCTTGAGATGCCTTTGCTCATCCCTGACTCCGGCCTTCCTGGAAGCTGCTCCAGGTGGACAGGCTGATCCCAAAACTGGGCCCTGTGGAAAGCAATACAATACCCACATTTACCTGACATGTCCTTGCTGTGCCAGCAGCAGGAAATTCTTGAGAAAACAAAGGAAAGAAATAGCAAGAGCTAAGGGAGTGTAGGATTTATTATCAGCAGCCAGCAACAGCATTCCAGTGGTGCCAGATCTGCCATTATTAAAACATAAATGCACAAAAGGTACCTCTAGCAGCCACTTGCATTTGCAGTACTGTGTTTGTAGGAAGGAAAGGAATAACACTCCCTGGACTACACTCCCCTCAGGTGTTTGTGTCACCTCCCATCCCACACATGCAGGTCCCTGACAAGCTGAGGAGCACATTGACCAGCAGAGATGGCCTCTGCACTCTGAAATCAGTATCTGGCTTCCATTATCCATTTGTGACCTCCCCAATGGGTCTTGATCCCTCTCTGCCAGCTGGCACTGACACATCAAAGACCAAGACATTTTCAAGCACACGTTTCCATCACTTCTGCTCCCCAGCCTCTGCTGCTGGTGGTCCCACTGCCACACAAAATCCATGCCCTCTGTCTCATGGCGCATGTGAATGAGCTGTGGCTGCTGCTGCAATCAGTGCTGACTCAGATGGTCAAGATCTTTGTACAGCACCAATGCAAAATCATCACCTGCAAGAAGGATGAGGTTGGGCCCACCATCTGTGAGCCCTGAGATGCTCTGTTGCTCTGCTGACCTGAGCAATGTCCTACAATGATTACCAGGGACCCACACATCAAATATGTAGGAGGCTGCTGCTGCTGCCATTGTTAGCAGCTTCAGCTTTGCTTTTGGAGAGTAGGGGGAGCTCAGAAGACTTTGATGTGTGCTCCTGGCCTTATTTATGGATTTATAACTCACAGTTCATTGTACTGCAGCCTCCCTGCTTTCGATCTATAATTATTATTTTGGTTAATTATTGACTCTTTTTAAGTGCAAATTATGGACACCAGAATTTTTTTCTAATTCATGAAAGAAGAGAAAATATGTATGAACTAGATTTTAGGGTATTCTTAAAATAGGAGCATATTTCAGACGACAAGTAAATTTCAGAGCAATTAGAGTATTTAATATGAACTTTCTAGGCCCAGAACCCTGAGGGGAATAAGAAAGCCAATTAAATTAGATTAAATAATCATGCCTAAATATAAAAATGTAATGGAATCCAATTGTCAAAGAACAACACTATTAAATTATGATAGAATAGTTTAGATGTTATCAGTGCAACAGGTAGCTATTTCATTATTGAATAACAGTATTGATATTTTGTTGAACTATTTAGCCCTATTCGGGCTCTAAAATCAACTAGTGTAAATTTTAGAAGCTGTCAATAAAATTCCAGCAGTTCTTTTCTGCTGTTGCACTGGTCTAGTTTTTCAAGCATGTTCAGTTTGTTTTGTAAGAGGAACAAGGCTATCAGGCAAATGGCTTGCCAGAGCACCTAGAAATGTTAGCTTAATGATGACTGGTTTAATGCGATCTAATGTGGGGATAAGATTTGAAGCAGAAGCTCACTAAGCCCATTTTGTACAGATTAGTCCTAGTCAAGTGATTCTTTCAAGTTCTCTGTTACTCTTTTCACAGAACCAAATCATCTCTTTTGGGAACAGTTATTTTCCTCATCCAACATGTCTCATTAACTCTTTCTGCATTTCCTTTTTTCCTTGAATCCAGCAAAGGGGATGGGTTAGCAAATGCTCAACTCAACAATGTGGAAAAGTAGCAGTGGCATCCTGTAAAATCCATTTTTCCTGTTCTAGGATGTCAGTGGAAGCATAGGCCCTGAGGATGTGGAGCTTTTTCCTTAAGAAAATTGGAGGTTAATTTCCAGGGTGTGCGTGCTATTGGCAGTGCAAAACTAGAAACCTCTTTTCCACCAAATATGATCAGAAAGACAAACATCTCTGATGGCAGTTTGGTAATGTACTGCATTTTGCACCAGCCATCAAGTTGTCACTCTGTTCTGCATTTTGCCCCACAAGAACGTTTGTTCACAGTTTAAGATCAATTCTTAGTATGTTGATCATCCTTGCTCTTTTTTCCACATGGTCCTCTCCTTATCTCTCTTTTGTTTTCTGAAAGCCCCTATCTATGTGCATGACCATTTGCTTGGTCACATGGAAAGTTCCAACAGAGTAAGAATAAGACTTCCCAAATGCATAAGGCTCAGTAAGCCTGGCAAATCCTCTCCATTTTCCTCAGCCTTCAGTACCACTTCCAGATTCCTGGTAGATTTCAGGAATCTACTAGGCCTCATGAGGGCTCCACTGCTCCATCAACTTCTCTTCATGGGTCCTCTTAGGGCTTTCCTCCACCATGAGCTTCGATTAAAAAACTGCTGTCATACCAACCTAGACTGGTAAATTCTAGCAGGCATGGGAAGGAAAGAAGCCTGTGTGCAAGCCATACTGGCTACTGCAGAGAGGAAAAGAAGTGATAGCTGAGGGATAAGTTGCTCCTGTTAAGCTGCAGCCAAACTACCATTTCTGCACCATCCAGTGTATGGATATGTGTTTTAGAAATTTTTCATTGAAATCAGAACCCATCCTCAGGTGCTGCTTGGGTGCAACTGTAGGATTAGGTCTGTGAATGTGGCAAGGAGATAGGAATCCTTGGAAAAGTACTAGCAACTGCTGGAAAGGGGAGAAAGAAGAGGTCCTAAGATCAGCTGTCTCTCCAGAGCTAATTTTTTTCTTAAAAAACCCATTCCCTTTCCTTGTTAACTATGTGACGTGTCATAGTCTGATTATATTAATTTCTATCAACATAACCTTCCACTACACAGACCTGTGCAAATTACGTTATGAGAAAACTGTAGTTCATTTCCATTTCAGCGGAGCTTGTTAAACAAGCAAAATTATTTTGTAGCAAAGGGAAAAACAGTTTAGAGGAATGCACTCCTAGCTTAGGAAGTACATAATATCGTATTTGGGTTGAAACTTTTTCTGTCAGAGATGTCATAACCCCGTAAGAAAGAGAATTAAAATCCCGTTATTTTAATTTACATCTAGCCATGAGATAAGTAAAGTTATCATTGAAATTCTAATTAAATAGGATGATTGACTAAGGTAGGACATCAAAGAAGAGAAGTGAATATGATAAGTCAAAGTCTTATTAATTAGTCCGCGTGGAAGAAATTCCAGGGACGTCAAGCTGAGGCTGCTGCAAGGAGAAAAAAAGCAGACAAGAAAATGTGTGTTTCTTTGAAGTTAGGAACTGAGATAGTGATGGAGGTAATTGTGTCTGACTGAATCCAGTAATGAAGAGCCATAAATCAGACCCAGGAATCGGAGGAAAGATTCTAGTAACGAATGTGGCTGCCCCCCTGCTGCGAAGAAACAGAATGCAGAGCTGACTAATTGACCCAGTCTATCTCCCAGTAGCTCTCTGTTATTATTTATTAATTTTTAATTTCTGAATTATTTACGTTCTGGGAAATTATTTTTGACAGCCTGTTAGGCGTGCCAAAGTTAATGGAGGATGAAAGGACTGGTACTAGAATTAGCAGGGATGTAGTCACAGGCTACTGAATTTAATGATTTTGGAAGGGAAAATTGATTTCACACAGCGTGTCACTTTATACTACTTTAGGGATACACCAGCTATTTGATTAATTGAGGAATAACCAACTCAAAGTATATTTGAAGTGCAAATGAATCACAGTGCTCGACTGTTTATTTTTCCCCTTTTCTGATGAGAACACTGAGTTTGCTAAAAGTTGCTGATTAAAACCAATACAGGTAGACCCTATGCTCACACCTGCTTATTTTCTCCTGCTTAAAAAAAAAAATCACCATCTGGATGAGACATGCAATCCTCCATCTCACTTGGGATAGAGTTCATCCTTCCTACACAACACCTAATTAAACAGGCTTTGTGTGCACTCCCTCTCCCCCTGTGGAAAGTGTTTAAGATGGAGCAGGGTACCGAGCCCGTGGGCAGCACATGCAGCTGAGACATGAATTCTGCATGGTGACGGCTCGCATTTGCTTTTCATCAGTCTCTGAGCTGAAGTAAAGGTCTCTGGCCTACAGCATCTCCTGTGCCAGTTCTCCTGGTGCAGTGGTAATAAGTCAGTCCACCCATCTACCATGCAGAGCAATGGAAAAATAAAGGGGCTCTGTACAGCTCTTCCAGGCTGGAAAAACTGTATTTCCTCCTCAGTGCCAAATGAAGCTAAATCCTGTATGCTGCTCATGTCTAAGCCTTCTGACTATCCAAAGCATGGAAGCAATCCTTTCCCAGCAATGTGTATAATGCTGTAGGCATCTCACATCTCCAGGAAGACTCAGGCTAGAAATGTCTCCAGAGCTGCTTGGGATCATCACCTCACTGCTCCTTGCCCCAACAGCAATCACCCAAGGTAAGAGGTATGGCCACATTTCTTCTGACTTGAAGGGAGGATGCCTGTGCCCAGGATTAAAGGGGCAAGGCACCCTCACTGACATGGCTTCCTATGGCAGACCTGGAAAAATCACTTAATTAAGGGCTGTGTGCCATGTGGATTACTGTGATTTTGTGTGTCTTTAAAGTAATGTCTTCAGATGACTCAGTGTTACCTCCCAAACACCTTAACAATCTAGTTACCTAAGTTACTAGTCCTAACTTGTTTTAAGTCCAACTTTTCCAGTTTTAAAGTAAGCATAATCGATGTTACTATTTAATAAAATCTCAGAGACTCTGAAATGAGAATTAGTGTACAATTCTTTATCTGCAGAGGATTTGGGAGAGTAGTAAACACCAAACACTAGGAGTAGCTACTCCTTTCCACAAGAAATGATTCAAAACCATCTGTCATAAATTGGCATGGATTCCATGAACAAGTGAGAGAGGTATAGACTAGACTCTATTTTGAGTCCAATAAACAATATAAGTCCTTTGAATTGACTGGAACCAAACTACTGAGTGAGAGATTAAGTGTTGAAGGGATCTGGCATTTTGGACATTTTGCTGTTGCTTTGTTCTTTAAAACGGGAAAGGCTACCTACCATGGCAAAAGTTGACCATACCAGGGTGAAGGGAGAGATAAAGAATGAAGAAAGGTCAATCATCTCACAGAATCTCACAGAATTAACAAGGTTGGAAAGGACCGTAAAGATCATCAAGTCCAAACTATTACCTAACTAATCAACCTACCCGACTTGAACCCGTTATTTAACCATCTAAACCATGTCGCTAAGTACACCATCTAACCTTTCCTTAAACACATCCAGGGACGGTGACTCCACCACGTCTCTGGGCAGCCCATTCCAATGGGAAATCAGTCTCTCTGTGAAGAAGTTTTTCCTAATATCCAACCTAAACCTCCTCTGATGCAGCCTAAGACTTTGTCCTCTTGTTGTGTCACTGGGGGCCTGAGATAAGAGTCCAACCTCTGCCTGGCTACAACCTCCCTTAAGGTAGTTGTAGAGGGCAATAAGGTCTCCCCTAAGCCTCCTCTTCTCCAGGCTGAACAACCCCAGCTCCCTCAGTCGTTCCCCATAGGGCTTGTACTCCAGCCCCTTTACCATTCTCGTTGCCCTTCTCTGAACACGTTTGAGCAACTCAACATCCTTCTTAAACTGAGGGGCCTAGAACTGGACACAGTGCTCAAGGTGAGGTCTAACCAATGCCAAGTATAGGGGAACAATAACTTCCCTAGTCCTACTGGCAACACTACTCCTTATACAGGCCAAGATGCCATTGGCCTCCTTGGCCACCTGGGCACACTGCTGGCTCATGTTCAGTCTCCTATCAACCAGCACTCCCAAGTCCCTCTCCACCTGGCCTCTCTCCAGCCACTCCATCCCCAGCCTATAGCTCTGCATGGGGTTATTGCAACGGAAGTGTAAGACCCGGCACTCAGATTTATTAAACCTTATACTGTTGGATTCAGCCCATCTATCCAGCCTGTCAAGGTCCCTCTGCAGAGCCCTCCTACCCTCTAACAGATCGACACTTATTCCAAGCTTGATGTCATCTGCAAACTTACTAATGAGAGACTCCATCCCCTCATCCAGATCATCAATAAAGATATTGAACAAAACCGGCCCCACCACTGAGCCCTGAGGAACCCTACTAGTGACTGGTCTCCAACTGGATGTGACACCATTCACTACTGCTCTGAGCTCGGTTATCTGGCCAGTTCTCAACCCAGCACAGAGTAAACCTGTCTAAGCCCAAGCCACCAGTTTCACCAGGAGTTTACTGTGGGAGACGGTGTCAAAGGCTTTGCTAAAATCTAGGTACACTGCAGCTACAGATTTTCTCTCGTCGATCAGAGGAGTTATCTGATCATAAAAGGAAATCAGATTGGTCAGGCAGGACCTTCCCCTCCTGAATCCATGTTGACTAGATCTTATCTCCCTATTATCCTGTAGGTGCAGCGTAATTGCCCTCAAAACGATAAGTTCCGTAATTTTCCCTGACACTGAGGTCAGGCTGACAGGTCTATAATTCCCCGGATCCTCCTTCCGACCTTTCTTGTAGATGGGAGCCACATTAGCCAACTTCCAATCATCCGAGACTGATCCAGTAAGCCAAGACTGTTAAAAAATCATCAAAAGAGGCTTAGCAAGCACGTCTGCCAGCTCTCTCAGCACCCTTGGATGAATTCCATCAGGTCCCATAGACTTGTGAGGGTCTGGGTGGGTCAGTAGGTCCCTAACATCTTCCTCCTGAATCACAGGGGGCCATACTGTTCCCTGTCTGGATCTACCAGCTTAAGAGACCGCTTTTCCTGTAGATAATCAGTTTCGCTGTTAAAAATGGAGGCAAAGAAGGTATTGAGTACCTCTGCCTTTTCCTTATCTTCAGTAACTATATTGCCCTTCTCATCTAATGAAGAATGGAGATTGTCCTTGTCCTTACTGTTAATATATTTATAGAAACACTTTTTATTATCCTTAACAGGGGTGGCCAATTTTAGCTCAAACTGAGCTTTTGCTTCCCTAATTCTTTTCCTACAAGACCTAACAACATCTTTAAACATTGCCTGGGTTACCTCCCCCTCTTTCCAAAGATGATACATCCTCTTCTTTTTAGTTAAAAGCTCCAATTAAACCAGATTACAGTGTCCCAAACTGAATAGAAATTTTTTTAGATATTTAGATGATGGCTTAAGGAACAGTGAGTTGTATTTTCAAATGTTACAGAACAAATAGGCAATTTATGCTACTTCAGGATCTGCTTTCCAGTTTTAAAATGGTCAGTGGAAAAACGAATACCTGCAGTAGTACATGTAGAAATTAACCCCAAAATATTTACATTCAACAAATGCAACTTAGTATTTGGATAAAGATGATTTAGTGTGCTCTGCTGTTCTATAGTGGAATGAAACCATCACATAACTGGCTTCTCCCTATTTCAATATTAAAACAAAAGGGATATGCTTGCAGTGCAGCACCCTGGGAATTCAGCTCAGAAGTCCAATTAACAACAACTAATTCCCCATACTGCCTATTTACCCCTAAGAGTTGGCTAGATATAATAAGTCATGCATTTTGCATTTAAGCTTTTAATGCCCAGAGGATAACAAAAATCTATTCTGATCACTTTTTATTTTCATCATATGAAGAGAGAAGAAAGCATCACTCCTTCCCCCATCAGTTAAGTATATCCATATCTCAGTGCTAAGTCTATGAATGAGCTGCCTTGTGTCTTCTCCCCATATTTCCTTACCTTACTTCTCCTTAAAATGCCTTCATTCTTCAAGAACACATGAAGGTAACAATCCCTTTGGACGTGTTTTCCTTACACGTAACTACATGTAAAATTATTCACCTTCAAGTGATGATCTAGTGCTCATTCAGTGGGCCAAGTTTCCTGCCCTTTAGACTGTCACACTGTACTGTATGCAGTGTACAGTCCCCTCACAACAGTTTTTATTACAGGAGCTATCAAGGTACTGCCCAGCTGTGAACGTATTTTAAAGGCTAAAGCTGTAACATACTGTAAATGGTAATGACCATGTTATAACATGCTAAAGATTAGGCAAATACTTCCAACAATTAGAATGATCTTCTGCAACTCAATTTTCCTTACAATGTAAGTCAGACTGAACCAAATTCTTCAAAAGTAAAAGTCCGCCATATTACTACATACTTTAAATAAAAAAGGGGGAGAAGCAGAGAGAGAGAGAGAGCACACATATGTGCACATGAGACTTTGGATATTCCTTGCTAGTTACAACCTAAAATATACATTAATAATTAGAGACACAAAATATCCATTTCTGGGTATTGTTTTCTGTTCAACAGAATACAATTAAGACCTAGAGGTACCCATATGCATCTGTATTTATGAAGTTTTGAAACAAAGAAATAATGCAACATCTCCATGGTTGGAGGTAATTTGGTAGAAAAATTAAATGGTTTGAGAAGCGAACAATGGAGCATATTAAAACATAAAGCACATCACACTACTTGATAGCAGCACACAATGTTGACACTCTGCTGAAAGAAAAGCTTGGATCAACATTAGGTAGCCTTGCCTGCAGAGCAGCAGGTTACAGTACAGAAAGCTGCCTACAAAATATTTCTGCAACACTGTACTTCACTGTACATGGCAAAAACCCCAGAAGGTGTTATTTTTTCATGAAGCTGTGATGAGCTTGGCTTATGCTTGGGATCAAACTGACTGCTCCTTATGGGGGATTCCAAGTTGCATATTTGCAGATTCAAGGCCAAATTTTCAGAGGGGCTCACAGCCAGCTTTTCAAGCACTCAGCTGCCAAGCTGCAAGCCTGGCTTCTCCCAGATCCAGGAATCAGAATGACTGAATGGAAACTGAGCTAGTATGAACTTCCCAGACTAACTCACTCCTCTCTCAGCAGAGATGCCTGTGACAGAGGCTGTGACAGAGATGCCTGTGACAGAGATGAGGGTTTCAAGAAGGGGCCTGCTCTGAACTTCTACAGAAAAGTGTTGGCTGCATCTTATTCTTGAGCAGATTTTCTGATTGCTCTGCACCCTCTTCCCTGTAAGCAGAAAAAATCCCCATAGTCTGACAGGCTGATCCCGAAATAGGGCTCTGAGGAGAGAAATACAATATCCCCATTTGTTTAACACCCCATGGTCAAACTTCTTGCTCACTGGGAAGCAGAGGAGGATGGCAGCACTAATGATTCTCTCCCTTCCAAAGCTGCTAGATTTTAAGTGCTTTGAGGAGATTGAAGACAAGCATTAAATTTTGATTAAAGGGACACTGCCAGCTTAAATTAAGCTTAGCATTTAGGGTTTGTAACAGGCAGACATAGATGGATGGGAGCTTGCATTTTGGGTGTAAATATTTCTTTGTAGCAGGGTGAAGACCTTATCTGCTGAGAATAGAGGGGACAAAAAATTAACTTGAATAGAAAAGTAGCAAGGTCTATTCTACTTTTGCTGCTGACGGAGAAAGAATGCAGATGGGGAGATACCATGTACCTTCCCAAACGCATTTCAGCTCACCAATTAGATTTGGTGTGTTTTGGTGTGGAAAAGATTGTTTGTTTGTTTGTTGTTTAATGTGGTTTTCAGGTGATAAAAAACCACAGTGAAGTCCTATTTGAAAGAACTGACAAGGGAGTAGAGTGAAAGGAAAAGTTACTGAAGGCAAGCTGGCACAGGATCTAAATGCCTCTCACCTTCTTTTGCTTTATAGTGAATACTTATAGATGGTGAAACTATCTTGTGTTTAATGTATAATCCACTGCAGCTGATGAAGGAGTAGCTAATTACTTTTAACAATCAGAGAGACTGACTGCAAATCATTTTGCCTTTGATGCAAGTCAAATCTGAACCAAATTTTTCAAGGGAAGAGCCTGAAAAACAGTAACTCATTGTAGCTTTAATGTACGCTAGCCTTGTAGAAAGAAGAAATGTGCATATCAGAGAAACAAATGGAATCTGAATCCAGATTTTCATCTCTTAAAAACCAGCTCCCTGAACAGAGCTATGTTGATTTATAATAGCCGAAGGTCTGACCTTACATCCCAACAAGAATTAGCTGCATCCACAGAAATCTTCTGCAATAAAAATGTGCTTAAGTTTGGTCTTGTCTCAACCAAAAGCTGGGTTTCTGCTGCGTATTTCTCTGCTATCTTTGCAATATTCATTGGAACAATCCTTTAAAAGGATTAGGCAAAATAAATAAAAGTTAAAGGCAACGATGGCCCTGATTTTCTGTTTGTTCTTCGTGGAGCACAAAAAAACAAAGCAGACCTCAGATAACCAGTCTTGAGGCTTCAGATACATTTTGAATGCAATGATAGCGCCCCCTCTCAGGGTCCATGCAGCAGGTGAGAGGTGATTCCCAAAGCTGTAGCATTAAGTATATAGCATATATAACAGGAAGGATGAAATAAGGCCATGCTACTGCACTGGAGATGGTAGAGTATGGAAGAGTGCTGGAACACAAATTGAAAACTACTTGTTAAACAAGGTTAATTTGTTCTCCTTCCAGAGTATAAAATGGCTTCAAACACTTCTAAACTAGGTCATTTGACTGCTCAAGAAATACATGGTGCTAGGCAGCTGTCTTTAGCAACAAGTTTATTGGAGAGTTTGATTGCATCCCAAAAGCATGCTAGATATTTCTGACCATATCAAAGAAAACTCAACTATATTATCAAGGCACACTAATGAGGTGGTTTGTTTAATTGAAATACTTTAAGTTTCCATGTAGTACAGCATGAAAAAATCATTATTTTCATTAGATGAGCTACTCGTTAGCTGAAAATGTAAGTTACAAAATATCACAGTGTGAGATAATAAATACATTGTAAAATGTATTAAATCCAGGTTATTAAAAGGAATTTCTATTTAAAAGATAGAGCCACATAACTTGGGCATACTTCCTTGTATTAGGAATCAGGTTTGGTTCTTTGAAAAATATAGCCCAACCCAAAAGACCTCACCATGCTCTCACTGAAATCACTGTCAAAACTCTGACCCATTACAGCCAGGATAAATTACTTGACAATTCTGTGTCACAGTTCTGCAGTAATGGGGTTTTTGTGTGGCAGTTAGAAGTTCTGAGACTCATCTAAAGATCCCAGTTTTGACCTTTAATTCATCACTGCTCCATTTGATCTGATCATTAACAGCAAGTCAGGAAGTACTTTATAGCTTGCATTTTTAGGGGCAAATGTTTGTCTAAAAGTGTAAGACATGGAGAATTTGTGAACTTTATGTAAAAACTTATATCTTCATGGGATATCTCACATGTGTTTGGTGAGCAGGAATTTAAGAACTCTACTGATCTCCCAAGAGGGCACAAGAGGGTTCATGATGAGATTGGGTGAAAAGGGAAAAATGGCTGGAAGGGATCTCTGGAGCCCATCTAGCTCAAAGCAGGTTCAGCTGAAGCAGTTTGCACAGGGTTGGGTTTGGAATACCTTCAGGGATGGTGACTCCGCAACCTCTCTGAACAGCCTGTTCCAGTGATTGACCACCTTCATAGTAAATACATTTTGTCTGAAGTATAAATTGAATTTCCTGCATTTCAGTATTTCTTGCATTTCTGCTTCTGTGTTCTTTACTTTCCCTCACTCAGCATTCATACAGATTAGTAAAATTCCCCTTGAGCCTTCTTTTCTTGAGGCTAAACAAGCTCAGGGTCCTAATATGCATACTGAGAGTTCTTCCTGTTCACTAGCATTTAAACATTGATATGAGGTGAGGAGGAAATTGTATTTTGGTTACCAATTCATGGATAGGCTTGGTCCGTATGAAAAAAGTAAGACTCTGGTTCAACCATTGCTTTATGTAATTTTACAATGGGGCCAAGTTTTATCCTTCATCCCATGCCACTCCTCATCTTTTCTATGTCTTAGACTAATGAGGGTATTTTGTCCTCAATTCTCATAGCAGTGGTTCCTTCCTAATTTGTTTCTATACATATGCCAAGGGATCTTTTGTCTTATCTCACTTGTGCTATTTCTCTCTCTTCCCCTGCTGAAGGATTAGTTTACCAGCACTGTAAAAGTGTCCTTACAGCATTACTCTTTTCACTAATCTAGCCAGCACTGGTCACCATGGTTGTGTTGAGAGAGCCACAAGGTTTAGATGCCACATCTTAATTTCTGAGGAGTCCTGGGCATGCATTCAGGTCACCTCCACATATTGGCAGCCAGGGATGTTGACACACTTCTTCACAGCTGTTGCTCTTCCCTGTCAGCTAGAGTCAAGTCAGTGACACTGAATGGTGGCACCAAAAGCACATGGACATGGAGGAGATACAGCAGGAGTGCTGAAAGTGCCCTTAGCCAACAAGCCAGACAGTGATTCAGGAGAGCATACGGGTTACAGATGGTACAATAATCTCACAACTGGCCAAATTTGGAGCCTAAGCAATACTTATATGGAGATGAGCATACATTAAAGGCTGCCAATGTGACAGCAGAGAGGGCCAATATTTCGCCTTGCCCAGGAATGGGCACACTGCCCTCACATAGCCACCTGCTGAGATCATTCAAGCCAGAAATGCAAGTAATCCTGGTAAAGCAAGTGCCTCAGGGATCAAGTCCTTAGTCAAAACAAAACAAAAAAAAAAAAAAAAAAAAAAAAGCACAGGCCACCTTCACACACCTGGCAAGAGCCCCTCTGCAGTCAGCCTGCAGACTGTAAACTCCAGAAGCTGGAGCACAAGGGATGAGAGCTGTGCTCCATGCTCCTGCCTCCTCACAGACGAAAACAGACTTTTCTTCTTTCACAAAGTCACACATCTTTGAGTTATCTCTTGCTCCTCTCATTTTCTGTGGGTTTTGTTAAACATTTTTAGAAGCCTTTCCTTTTTTTTTCCCTACTGGGGCCAACAGGGATGTGGCTTGAAGATTAGTACAACTGTTAGCTCTCTTTAATAGGGCTTTTCTTATCTCATTTAAGTAGAATAAAGAAGCTTCATTTGTTAGCTCAAAAATATAAAGACTTTAATTCTTGATCATTGCTCCCAAGAGAACCCAGTTGGAATTCTCTCATCATCACTGATCAAGTCTGAACTTTTTTTTGTTTGCTATTCAATTTCTTTTGCTTTTATCATTTCAAAGCACTAACAGGCTTTCAGCTCTACTGAAACATAGGATGGAGCTTAAACTGCATCGCGTGAAGGTCCTGTAGCAATGAAAAACTCCTACATAGCATTTAACTGTGTACTCTCCCTTCCATAAAATCTGCATTTACATTGTACTAAAATTAACCTCCTGACTAGTTTAATCATAATAATAAATACTCCATTTGACCCTTCATATTATTTATTTGCTGCAGAGAGCCTGTCAGTCAATTTCTCTGATTTCAGACCAGAGAGATATTTTATCTCAGACCAGCATAAAAATCTTTCTGGTCATCAAGCTTTAGTAGATCACCATCTAGATCAACTGCTAAAATAATGTCCATGCAGTGTTTCTTATGCTATGGATAAACTTGTTCTGATGTTTTACAAGTGTTTTTTTTTTTCTTAAGAGACCCCAAGATGAGTTGGTCCATTCTCAATAAGAGCAACACAAAGCCTATCTACCAGCTATCATTTTTGTTCTTCAGGGTCCTTGTAATTTTCTACATGGGAAAATCCCCAGTTTCCAGAGAGAGTCTGAGTAAGGCTGAAAGGTCTTGAAGTACTCTATCTGCTCAACCTCTGCTGCTTTTCAGCTTAGTTTTTGTGCTCCAAGTGTTCACCTGTGTTTCTAGGTTTCTCCCAGGTGTTCCATGGCTTACATGTCTGAAAGAAGTTGTCAACATCAGTTTTGGGGGCATTAAAGATGTTTACCTTGAAGAAACAATACAAAATACATGTTCATTCAACCACAGCTGGCAGAGAGAAGGAGACTCTGCTGAAGACTTGTGTACCCAGCAGATAGCCCTTTGCCAAAGAGAAAACCAGCACACTGCTCCTTCTAGGGAGCAGTGGC
Source organism: Calyptomena viridis (assembly GCA_013390005.1). Lineage (NCBI taxonomy): Eukaryota > Metazoa > Chordata > Aves > Passeriformes > Eurylaimidae > Calyptomena > Calyptomena viridis. Next base: position 43,216 of record WEIV01021067.1, read on the forward strand.
ACATGGCTCCACCTCAGTCTAGCTGGTACCACCCAAATGTCCCAGATTTTCAGTGCTCGAGGTCTGCAGCCAGCTTGTGGTTTCTCCTTGGAGGGCTGGACTGTGGGAAGAGAGCTCTCTGTACCTTGCCAGTGCATGGGAACAGCTGCAATTTGAAACATATAAATACTTTTTTACCCCAAGCAGTTTCCAATTAATGTGCAGATGGAAACCGCATAGATGGTCTGTGGGAGAGAATCCTTGCTTGGCAGAAGATTGATTATTGCTTTTATGACATGCCATGAGAGCTCTAGGAGCTTTGTTTTTTAAGATCCCAGCTCCCTGTTCAGAGAGCTCAGATTTATTCTGAAGGACTAACATTGCTGGAATGTAAGCCTGTCATTTCATGGACCTGGGAGGCAGAAGATAGTCAAGAAAATACAATTCCTGTAAAAATTACACCACTTTGTATACAAGGGAGGGGAAAGTAAATTGTGCTGGGGGGAAGCCTGTCACAGTTTGGTTGTAATTGGCAGAAGAGAATTTAGAAACATCAGTGGGCACCTAGCAAAATAGTGGAGAAAGGAGGAAAGTCCAGAGAAGTGCACCTCCTCCCACTCTTATTTGGCATCCAGAAAAGGTAGCATTTTTTTTCAAATTCATCTTCAAATCCTCACAGCTTTATCCAGAACATGTAATTTTTTTTTCAGCCTTAAACTCCACAATGAAGAATATATCACAGTGGGACACTTTCACTTCAAAAAGTGTTAGGTCATGTGGTTTACTAGTGTGAATCTCCTGCCACCCCTTGTGTAGCTGAAAGTGCTATACACCTCTGAGTATCAAAATTTTTGGTTTGAAAGGACAAGAGGAGACTGGAGGATCCTAGTTTTAGGAACCTAAACATTTTAGATTTAATTTTTTTTTCTCAAAGTTCCCTGTATGTAAAACAAAACAAAGAAAAATGTTAACATGTCCATTGCAATTTTTGAGATAATTACCTGCACATAATTATTTTGCAAGTAATTAACTTGTAAACAATTACTTGTAAAGCCTTCAGAGCACTTCCCATGGTAAAATGTTAGAAAAATACAGGACATGATAACCTTTTCTATCTTCTTTCTATTTGCATCACTATAACTCATTTTGTTCCTCTACATTTTTCCACAAATATAGCCAAAGAAGGAATGATATTGCCAGGGAATTGCATTGCCAGAGAGTGTTTTTAAAGTCAAGAGGCAGATTTTCTTCTCTTTTCTTTTTTTGTAAGGTACATACATTGTCATTCTAGTTTCTAAGCGTGATGAATATGGCCAGTTACTCTTTCATCCACTGACATTTGAGCTGATTAGGTCAGGGTGAAAGTGGAGGGCCTTTGCCATAATGTATGTGGAACACATTTTATGTCATGTCCCAGATGGATTATTTTGAGTTATTATAACAGGTTGCTTATTAATCGGGTTATTAATACAACAGGTTACCCATAAGCATATTCTGGGGATTTAATGGTTAATTCATGACAATTTTGCTTTCATGTATGGAATGTGAAAATAATGGATCAACAAATATTTCAAAAAGCACACTGATAAGATTTATTCAGAACCCAACATATGGGCTTTGAAAAACTTTAATTTTTTCTGTGAGGATAAAACTTTCTGCTGCATTTTGTTGTGAATAACTGCAGTTTAGATTTTTTTTTCTGCAGATGGATCTATCCTCAACAGAGGGCAGTAGAGGATGAAAATGTAACTTGGTCTATTCACTTTGTTGTGTTCAGATCAATTCCTTAGTATTCTTTTAACTGGCTTTAAAATGGACCCTTTTATCTTGAAAAAGAAGGAAGCAAGAGTGTTGGCCATCTGGGAGAGACTCTGCCAACACCCAGATGTTTGCATCTTTCTGTACTATTTACTTGATTAATGCAACATAAAGTTATGCTGAGCGGGTGGGAGAGTGAAAGCATGGGAAGAAGGGAATAGGGTTTTCCTTGAAGGGGAAAGTCAGTAGTCCTGTACCTTCACAAGGGAAAAATCCTGTCATTGCTTCATGTCTGCAATGTATTAGCTCATAGTAATCTCGGGAAACAACACTAAATTCTCTCAGTGAAAACATATGAAAAGGTAGAAACTTCCTATGCATGTGTCAGTATAATTATTCTGCCAGAAATAGTAGAAAACTTAACTCTCTTGAGGTTTTCCTTACAGCTGGTAAACTCTGCTGTCTTCAGCCCCAGTTGTGTAAGCCAAGCACCCCAGCGGTGTGTTGGGAGGAGATGGCACTGCCCCTCACAAGCAGGTGGCAGCTTTGACAGTAGTAGCCTTTGGCCTTGGCAGAGTGATTGCTGTGCTCAGGGCAGGGAGATAAAGGTGTTGAGATGGTACTAGGAAAGGAAGCCAAAGCCTGACTGAGGGAAGAGCTAAGACATCTAGGAGCTGGAGCACAGCCAAGCTGGGAAAGGCCAAGGTGCAACAAAAGGAGGGCAACGCTCTGAGCAGCCCTCTGAGTGAAATGAAATATCGTGATGGAGACTCTGCCTTTTGCTTGAATCCACAGGCACCTCTGTGGGGTGTCCTTGGCAGAAGTTAGGCTTTCTGGAGTACAAGGCTAGGCCTGCACATATGCTTGGCTGATTTATGATGCATATCGCAATAGCATAATTCAGTTCCAAGGGTTAAAAATAGCACAGTCCTTTCCACAACATTCACTGGGCAAAGGAATGGAGGAATGTAAACACCCTTGTAACACGAGTCTACCTTTTTCTACCTGCAAATCATAGATATGTTTGCCATCACAGTGTCCTCCATCTCCCAGCTTGTTCCCTCATCTTAATTCCTTGCTTTGCCAGAGCCCTTCTCATCACTGCTGTGTCAGATCTGCTGCTTCTCTTAGTTCTGACACATACAGCTCCAGCGTGGACAGCCACATTATCCTCTCTGTATTTAGCACCACGTCATGCTTGATCTGTCATCTCCAACCATCCACCTTCTGCTAGATCCCCATCATTCACATTTAGCCATCATGAAAGATGCAGGTCTTTTTGATCAGCTATAGGAATTAAAGCTTGTTAGAGATCAGGTAAGTTCTTACATATTGCAGCTTTCTGCCTCTTCTTGTTCCAATGCAGAAGAGCAGAACAGCAGGCGCTACCTGAGATAGCTCACAGTGCTACCTCAGTGAAGGCTGTGTATTCAGGTTCCTCAGTATTTACTGAGAAATGCAGCAAGTCTACTCCAGCTGACAACAAAAAGCGAGAAGGACAGGAAGGAAAAGTCTATTGTGAATTTGGATGGAGGAGTTCAAAGAATTTGAGGAATAGGTTTTTTGGTCCAGAGCACGCTAAAAGAAGTCACAGATGTTGAATCAGAACTCAGTTTAGAGGCAGATTGTGAAAGATTCTTGGAAGATACATAAGGCTTCAAAAGGATGAGGAAGAGGATATCCATATAGAAGATTTTGCAGTGGGATCTGACAGCAACACAAGGTGGAGTAGAGAGCAAGTCCTAATCCTCCAAATCTGTCACAACACTAACCACAGCTCGGCACATTTGCATAAAAGGCAAACAAACAGAAAGAACGAACCACCACTCAATGAATAATTTTTGGTTGGGTATCTGCCTGCATCAGCCAGAATTCTACTGGTGCTCCTTTTCCATAATATCCTACATACCAAGCTTAAATGGGCTGCACTTAGGAAAAAAAAATCTTTCCCTAAATAGCTCACTTTTCTATAAATGCCAATATAAAGATGGCTAGAAGGTTCAATAGGGAGAGAAGCAAGACACTGCTGTCTTCACACTCCCTGGTGGTTGAGCTCCTCTGCCTTATAGCTACCCTGTTGCAACTGCTCTGTTCAAAGCTGAAAAACTCCCACTGGTGATGCTGGTACACTTGGGTCCCAGCGATGAGAGCTGCCTTCTGCAGATGCATCAGTGTAGCCAGCTCAATAGCACATTTTCCCGGGAGGTGGTAAGACTGGTTGGGATAGTAAATAATTAGCTTTTCTGCCTTTGGCTATAGAAATGATTATGAATTTTTAAGCAATGAGAGTGATTGAAACAATTTCTGTTTGCTTTCTTTTAGTTGTGTTGCAAAGTTTAGCTTCAAGACAGAAAATACCCTCAGAGGAGGTTGACAGACAGGTGGGAAAATACAAGATGCCAAGAGATCAGAAGAAAGTCAGTGAGCATTAAAAGCTGAGGGAGAAGGTCCTGATAAAGGGGGGTGGCTTTCATAACAAAGGAATTATCTTTCTTGTTCAGTCCTTCCTTTATCTGACAACAGGCTATTCCCTGAGAAAGCTGGCTCCTGGGAAGTTAGTTTCTAGCAGAGGTTGAACATGAAAGTTCATTTTTTGGCAGAAGTCACTTTCTCTTTCATTTATTTATTTTTGTAAATGTATCCTAGCTCTTTGTTTTTTGGTTTTTTTTTTCATTAACAGAATGCTGAAAGACACTGTGGAGAGAAGCTGTCTCTATTAAGACACGTAGGATTTAGTCTCAGAAGCATACTACCTCCCCTATGGCCTGCTCAAGGCTGCCTGATTATGTCTCCTCTGCTGATGGCAGTTCTGCCTCCAGGACTCTTGTCCTCTCTGGCAGACTGGCAGTAAGGGGTCCCCTGATGCCATATTTTGCAATGTTGGCTCTTGATCAACTGTGTTGGCACAGACGTGAACCTGGAGGTATTTCATATTTTGCACACAATGCCTCATACTTGTTGACTTTATGTCTTGCCTTGTCAACTGAGATCAATATTGATAATAATAAATCCATTAGCAATTAATTATAAATGAATTTTCATTCCTTAAAAAAATACTTCTAAGGTAAAAAAACATAGTAGAACATTTTTTACAGGTTCCCTCTTTACCTCCTCTGTTGCATAAAGGTATTAGCCTTCCAAATTTCTGGTGGTTTAAAAACCCCTACTAAAACAGCCAGTTTTTTCAGCTGTTTCTCTGCTTTGCCATTGACCCACCAAGTTGGCTGAGTCAGAAGCCACCTTTCCCCAGCTCAGTTTTAGTCTGTTATATAGACACGGCAAACACCACACTTCTGCTGTTGCAAACAGAGCTGAAAATACAACTGTGCAATGGCAGTTGGCACCCACTGATGAGCTTGATACCATCACATCAGATGAATATACATTGAAAACTTCCTCAGGATCGCAGTGAGGGCCCAGAACAACTTGCCTGTTATAGCATATATATAGGTGTGATAGCTCAAAAAATGTGCAGATGTATTATCCCATGATGGCATCATGAGCCATTTTCCCTGCTGGAAAGACTGTATGAGATGTGATTACAGATTGAGAATTTCTTTCAAACCAGAGGAAGAAGCCAAATGAGATTTCTCCAGGTCCTTCAAGAGAGAGACTAAAGCATATTTTCTGTCTCATGGAAGAGTGTTAAGAGGCTAAACAAAGAGGAAAGAACAGGGGCTTCTTCTAAACAGAGTAGCTCTATAGCTTTGAAAAGCTCTTCCCAAAATTTTCACATCAGTGTAAAACTAACACAAAGACTTCATTTCTTACTGTTGAAATAGCATCAGGTGAGTGGAGTGACCAGTTAGAAAAAAGAAACTACATGTTTACCCAGCCCATATCTTTTCTCTTCAAAGTCTTTCTTCATAAATTTATAAAGATGTGAGGCCAGTAAAGAATCTCCTGCAATAACCTTGTCCCATAACTTCCTGTGAACCAAGATCAGGTTTAGCCACCTCCTCCCTGTAGGGTGTTGGTCTAACCTGTTGTCAATCTGCCAATTAAATGGCTCAATATCCAGAGAAAGCCTAGTTCCCGAAGTGTAGATTAACATTTTTTTTTCTGCAAATGACACTGATTTATTTTCATCTTTCTCACAGTGGCCACGGAGAAAAAATGAAGGCTGTCCTCTTTAAAGCAATTGTTTACATATTAGAAAACTCATGCATTTTCCCCCATAGTCTTTTTCCTCTAGACTAAACAAACTCAGTTTCTTTAACATTTCCTCCTCCCTTATGTTTTATAAAGCTTTTATCATTCCTGTTGCTTTCTTCTGGACAGTCTCCAATTCATCTACATCCTCAGTTTTGCTGGGCTCTGCTTGGCTGTGGCTGACAATCTGTCACTAAGAAAAATGCCACACTTCTGACTAAGAGGTTAGAGATCTGTTTCCAGATTCAGCACTTTTCCATTGTAGATGTAAGCAGTTTAGTTTCTGTTAATATTGAGATAGATGTATATATGTATAAAATCAAATCAAACAAAACAACACAAAATCTCACATTCTTGAAAGTAATTTGTCAGTTTTGCACTTCAGTGACTCTTGTCGTTATAAAACACTTACATGTGTTACATCACACTTTCTCCACCAAGCAGCACAGCTACTGAGGCAGTCAGGCACCTTGCAGTTAGCAACCCTTGTAGAAGAGCCTCTTACAAGGCAATGTAATTAAAGTCAGCATTCAAAGCATTTCAAATAACCAAAAGACCTACCAGTCCCCAAACAGAGACAGAATCAAAGAGCCTGGCATGGTAAGAAATGCAGCAACCCTGAAGGCACCAGCAATTAACCCAAAGAGATTGCATGCCAACTGAGGGAAATGAGAGAGGAACTAATGGCATCAACAGTGGAATAACAAACAAATTTAGGAGACTTCAAAAAGACTGGGCTAGCAAATTATGTATGTTGTGTAAGTATTTGGGATAAGGAGGAGCATGTGTGGTTAGAGTCCCAGGCTTGGTTTAATCCCAACCGTGGAAGACATTGGGTGTTTCCTCCTTGGTATCAGTCATGGTACCCACAAGCACTTGCGTAGTTTTGAATGGTCCTACACTCACAGTCAAATCAGAAACACACTATTCTCATTAAGCTTGGAAAAGGGATTGTGCTCTTGAAAGTTCAACTGTTTTATAGAACTGTATCCGCTACAAACTTCATCGCATCAATATCCTTAAGATGTAACTGCTATCATGAAGCTTGCAACTTTTGCTGATAGGTTGTTTACTCAAGAGGTGCACTCAACTCATGAGCAGTCTCATTTCCAAAGATTTCTTTTTCTTCTGTGGGCTGACTGAGGTTTCACAAAATTCTCAGCAAATTACAGAGTAGACAACTCATATCTGATTTGAGCTCTTTATCAAGGACACCTCCTTGACTTTATCTTCCAGACAAATTCATGGATCATACCACATAAATTCAGGGATCTGTTCACTAAGCTAAGCAGTAGCTTTATCACACACACTTGGCTCCTTCTGTGTTTCTAATAGCATTAGGACATAAACACAATCTCCACATTGCCTACATCATGGAGTCCTTTTAAATGGTAGAAGGTAGAACTGGGACCAACTCATCCTAAGAGTGAAAACAGCAAAAAAAAATTTGGTACAATTATATTAGCAAGATTTCGGCCTGGTCCTTACTTAACCAATGTGGATGAAAGCAAAATTTCCCCACAGCTCCTTCTAAACACCTCAACTAAGAAAATAAGCATGAGTGTGGTAAAGAGCATGTTGATACCCCGAGGGACCAGAGAAAGTGCAACAACAGAGAGCCTTATACAGAAGGGGGAGTGTTAAGCATATTTAAACCAAACATTTCTTTCCCTTTCCTTTGGGATAAAACTATTTCCCATAGAAACTAAGGCTGTGCCCCTACATGTGTAGCCCAGGGAGAGATGCTTTGAAGTAAAAGAGAATCCTGGTAAAATACCGGATGCAGATGCCAATGTGGAAATAGGAGGGACTTCCAGAAGCAGGAAAAAGCATTGTCCCAGAGGGGCTTCCATCACCCCCCCTAGGTCGGCACTCAGACAGTCTGGCTAGTTTCCTCCTGACGGTCACTTTGCCATAAGAAAAGTCTTGTCTCAGACACGGGGCAAAAGTTTATAATTTTTACCTTGTTTTAGACAGCTAAATGAATGTGAGATTTCATGGCATGATCTAGAAAATGGAAATGTTGGATTTTATGGCACAATCTAGATAAAAAACTAAAGTGAAAATGTCACAAATTACAAACAAAGTCTGTACCACAGAAAACTTAGGGAAACATGAGACCCCCAGAAAAGCAGGAGTGCTACAAAATTGATTTAATCTAGGGAAAAGGGAGAATGATTCAGTTCTGTAAGATTTTAGGAGGAATACAAAAAAATGAACATGAGAATTAGCATGGAATTCTTGCAAGTGTGTACACTCATATACTATTTGAGATACATGATATATGCAAAGGGAACCTGCGCATAATATGTAGATGATTTGCTTTAGGTTATTAGTAGAATAGTCTCAAAGGCAGATGGTGTGGGAGATCTTCATGTAAACACTTGCCTGGTATTGAAGGGCTGACAGCTCGTGAGGAGCCTGTTGTAGAAAAAAAAATCTATGGTTCTTTTCCCATTTTGTTCTTTAAAGAAATAAACATTATTCTTTTCTTTCTTCCCCCCTCACTGAGATCATGGCCCTAAACTCCAACAGTAAGCTTACACAGAGAACACTGCTAATGCTACTGCATGACATAGAAAGAGGAAAGGCCCTTCCACCACATTATGGTCACATGTGGAGTCTGTCAGCAGCAGTAAAGGAGAGTGTAAACCATGATAACATGTTAGTATACAATTAGGCCCTCCCCACCCTCCAAGTTTTCAACATTATCAAGCTTCTTATGGGTGCTGTTTCTGAAGCAGCTGATAGGCAACTGAAGTATCATTCGATCAGAAGATCTTATCTAGGCAAATGACCCATATGTAAGCAAATGGCCCTATGATGGTAACTGGATGAGTTTTGTTCCTGTAAGTATTTCAGCACAAGACTCACAGATAATAAACTACGTCCTTGTTTCTTTTTATGCTCTGGCTTACAATGACACATCTAGTGTGCATTCTCTGACAAAGACTTTGTCAGTACTCCCACTAGGAAGCTGCAAAGGTTTAACATTTGCATCCCAGAGTAATATCTAGCACCTTGCTTTGCACCCAGAACAATGTATTTTTTTAATTATTTTACTGAATTTGTTGAATTATTTCTTTGGTGACTAGAGAGTACTTCATATTGGTGATCTTTGAGGTTAACAAATTAGATGTATTTATCACTAAGTTAGCATTTGGTGCCTACCTCACATAAGTTAAGTACGCTTTCTATCTTCAACATCATCTTGCATTGACTGTCTGCTAAATAGATTACTGTTTTACCTCATGTTCTTAAGGATAAATAGAATATTGGCGTGTGGCTCTCTAAGCACCACCATCTCTGCCTGAAAGATACGGGGAGCTGGAGGAAGTCAGGACTTCTGAAAATTGAATGACAGGATCAATGTCATAACTAAATCTTTACAGTCATGGCTACATCTGATCAGCATTTCCCTGCATGTCCAATTGGCCAGTTAAAATCCTTTGAAATTGGACCCAGAGCTGGAGGAAACTCCAAGCCCTCCTGTGCAAGGACTGGCACAGTCCTCTCTCTCTTTAATGGGAATAAGAATATTTTGCTCTTACATAGGGAGCCCTGCGGTATATTTAATTAATGCTTATTATGAACTCTGAAAGGAGCTTGAGACATAAACATTATTATAGTTACAAAGCCTATGGGGATCACTTGGGTTTTACTCAGTTCTCTTATGCTGGCAGAGTTCTTACTCACCTCTGGAAAATCCAAGTAGATGCAACAAAGTGTTCAGAATTTGGGACATAATGTACCTGTCTCTCACTCCAGAGCTGGACTTAGCTCTAATCCAATCTACATTCTCTGAGTCTCACCTATTTGTTGACTCAAGCAGCCATTCAGAGGTGTTGCTCCACCAGTAATGGTTCTCATTCAAACACTTGCTCACTATCAAACAGTCTGGCCCCGTTAATAATAACTTTAAAGGGAACAGAGAAAGAGGAGACAAGAAGTAGGTTCAGCTTAATAAGATTTTTCTTTCACCCAACTTTTTTGTTCCTTTCTTTTATCTTTTTATCAAGGCAACTGTATTCTGAAAAGCCTAAGGGTACAATAAACAACAGAAGGTGATGCAATGGCTGCTCGTTATTGCTTGATGGGTGAATCATCTTAGTAGCTGTTATCTGCATTATTGGAACAGATCACTTGAGGGCTGCATTGAACATGGGCCACAAAATTTAACACTGTGTTAATATCGTGATGTGACATGTCAGTGTCTTTTTTTCTAGCTGAGTTTCCTTTCAATTTAACATAGATAAAATCATGAGAAAGAGTACCCATGGGATATATTGAAAATTATACTTAGGCCTTATTTTTAATGATGCACAAATGGTATTGACTGGACACATCCTGCAACCCATACTCACAACAGTTAGCAGCTGTTCATGCAAAAAATACCACTGATTCATCAGGGCATCTCATGCAAGTGACTGCTGCCTTTTCAGAATTAGTACTGAGGTTTTTCCTATCCCACCCTGCTGTTTTACACAAAATGTCATATCCTACTTAGTTTTTATGTATACAACTCAACTTTTTTTTATTTGGTTGGGTTTTATGAATATTGTACTGCTGGGACCAAACTGAGAATGCAATGTTTCCACTAGAAATATATGAGCATTTAAAAATGCCAGTGTAAATATACTCTACCAAAAGCAAAATTACCTCTTTTATCTTTCTCGTACGTGATGCCTAGTCTACATAAGGACCTCAATAATCAAGATCCTTAAACCTGACCTGCCTAGCAGAAGAGGCTGTTCTATGGCTTTGTATCTGAGGTCCTATCTAAAACACACTTTGGATATACAAATACTAACTTTTGGTGTTAACTATACAATTTAGCAGATGCGATATTTTTTGCTTTAGGTATTTCATTATACTGACCTTTTGTCTTACATCTGGACTCCATGAAAACACTTCAGGTTCTTCAGGAAACAGACACAGAGGCAGCAAAGAAAATTTGTGACTTTAGGAAGTGCCTCTGCCGAGCTGTCTTTAGTCAGCCTCTGCAAACCAGATTTTGTTTACTCCCCAGTATTTTGTGGTATTTTCTTCCTTTGTTTCTTGCAAGTCTTTGTGTGTCTTTTCCAAAACCAAGGCTTTTGGGGTTTGAACTAACAACTGTAGTACTGTCAACTGTCCTCTGGGAGTGGGATGTGGTATTGCATGGCTATAATCAGACCACATAGTGCCTAGAGCAGAAAGAGGCTTACACTTCATGCTGAGCTATCTGTGCAGAATGAGAAATCAGGACAGCATGGACTGTAATAAGGTTATACTATTGCTTGTAGACAAAACCTACTGCACTGTTGCGTATTCACTTAAGGACATCTTCTCTCCTTGCACCAAGGAAGAGATATGTAACAGCAAAGGTGTCTAAAAGCCTTCATTATTCATGTCACCAATGAAAGAAATTAAGATGACAAAACATACAGATGCCTGGCTAAAACCAGCCATGTGGTGGTACAGCAAGGCAGGGCCACAGCACTATGGCTGTAGCAACCTAAGGCAGTAGAGCAGCTCACAGGTGAATGGTATAGCTGTCCCAGCATGGGCAGATCTCCCCATGCTGCTGTCCAAACTAGGTTAGCAATTGCAGAAAAGCTGAGGCTGGGGATAGGACTGATTGCATGAAGCTCTGTTGGCCACCCTTTCCCTTCCTGTGAATAATACATTCCTAAAGGTACAGCACAAAGTCATAGAATGATAGGACCATTTAGGTTGGAAGAGAACTTCAAAGTAATCAAGTCCAAACATTAACCCAGCACTGCAAGTCCACCACTAAACCATGACCCCAAGTGCCACATCTACATGTCTTTTAAACACCTCCAGGGATGGTGACTCTACCACTACCCTGGTCAGCCTGTTCCAATGCTTTTGGACTGTGGCTGCAAGAAATATGCAAGTTATCATTAACATTAGTGATTCCCCTGTCTCTGTTGCTAAACACAACAATATATTTCCACAGCCGCTTGGATTTTGCTGGGTACGACATTGTCCACCAGTTCCCCAGCCTCCTTATTGAACCTCTTACTGCCCCACTAAGAGCTCAGAACCACAGCCAACAGACCAACACATATTTCGTTTGGTGCCAAGGGCAATTTAGGCACCCTTCCAATTCCCCTTTACTAGATTAAATCAAATGAAGCTCCCACATCGAACACAAAGTGGAGAGGCTGAACTCACACCTCAAAGTTTTCAGGAGAAATTCACCACTTCAGAAATCATGCTTTATTAAGCTGGCTGCACCACAAGAGACAAACTGTCCCTGAGCACTTACTAACACACTCCTCTGGCATTTTCACCCAGCCCAAGGCAAGGCTGGGGACTCAGGGCCCTGCCCCATGCCCACAGAGCCCTGCTCCCACCACACCATGCACCTGGCCAGGTTCTATGGCAAAGAAGCAGAAACAAGGCCAGAGTTAAGCTCAGCCATGATACAGTGATTGTCTTCATCTGGATGGTGCACCATAGACTATATTTGAGGCCAGAACCTGGCTGTGCGTGCAGGTCTACTGCCTGAGCTCCTTGCAACTGCACGTTTTGAAGACCAATTTACCTCTTACAATTTTATTTGGTGTCCAGTGGAGAAAGAAACTTCTCAGAGATAAACCCTTTTTCCCTTTTGTCATTAACACTTCTCACTCTCTTCTGCATTAAAAGGTTTACAGTGATGACAATGTATTCTCATGCATTAGAAGCAAATGGTGACACTAAATTTTTACAAAAGAGACCACAAAGAGACAGTGTTATGATTTCTATTTAGATACACTTTCTTTATGAAGAAGTGTTTCCAAGATGAATGAAGTAACTATTATTGTAAGGTATTCTGCATTTTGAATCCAGATAATACAGGAAGCTGAGCAGCCTCTTTGTTCATCCACCTACTGCTGCTGATGGAGACAAAGCAAGTCATGCATCTACATAGTCTTATGTTGATTTTGCTTTTCTTAGACAAAAGCTTCTCAATGGGTGGGGTCAGTCAACAAGGACAGAGGAAGAGGGATTTGCAGTTACAGCTGAACTGTCTTCTGTGTGCCCTTGGTTAGCTTTCATCTATTTCATTGCTGTATACATTAGACTATGGAAAAATCAGTCCAGAGAGAGAGAGGGAAGGACAGCTCCCAATAATGCCAACATCCTGGGAGAAACCTTGCCTATGGAGACAGGGAGCAGCAAGGACCCCCTGACCTCATACACCATCCAGCCTCTCCAACTGCAGGGTGCTGAGTGTTGGTTAAACACAAAAGAGATGTTGATGGTTGTTCACCTCTCCCCTTCATTTTTATGCAACTTCATCTGGAAAATTGCAAAACTGTTGATCAGCTCTAAGTCCGAGGAAAATGTTTCTGAAAATGCAGCCAAAGGTTTTTGCCTTGTTAATTCTTATGAGTTCAAAGGTTAATCGAAATTTCAACCTATAATAAATTTCAGTCAATTCTGTTGATTTGAGCAGTTTCAAAATCTCCTGGAATTAAATTTGAGAAAGATGATTTGGTGGCCATTTGAGAAAATTAGTGGATCTTGCTCAGAACAGTCATATGCTACAGAGGTTTTTCCTACTTTCAGTATTTTTTACATCTGCTTGAAAAATACAGTAGAATGAGTGATACAAATTGCATTGTATTTACATTAAATATATGTTGTGTGGTAGGCAAAAATAATAATATTAAGAAAGCCAAAATAAGAATGAGGCAAGTTAATTGCATGACAAGAAAAGACAGGAAAATCCCACGAAAACAGAAGCAATGCAATGCTGTCCCTACACTTACTGACCTGAGTCTGGAGACATGTGTTAACAGCACACACCACAGCCTGAGGCAGAAAAATATGATGTGGTTGACAAAACTGTGGCATGACTAAAGACAGAGCATGTGAATTGTATTTAAGTACGAGTCTCTGAAGTGGAGAGCATATTGTCAAGCAGCCTGAGGGAGCTGTATCATATGTAGCTCCGTGTGCAGCATGATATAGCTGTATCCCATTAAGATGCTAGTAACGGAATATATTAAATATCCTCTTGAAGGCTAAGGGTCCAATCCTCCTGCACTGAAATCAATACAATTTTTGCAATTCATTTTTAATGGGAAGAGAACTAAACCCTTTCAGCTACTACTCTTCTGAAGGATTCACATGCATATACAACAACAAATACAGACTATCAGAGAGCTATGTGCCTGGCACTCCCCAAAATGCCTGTCCATAGTCATATCAAAATGACTAGGGCTAGGCTTGTCTGGGGACCAATCTGCAACTGCTCTGCTTGTACCCTGCCCAAAAGCCAAGCAATACATTCACTGAACAAAAGCTGTTGAATACTGTCTTTCAGAGCTAGCAGAACAGCCTAAAGCAGAGAAATCTGTTTTCTGATTGTAATATACATCTAGATGTATCCTGAAAGATAGTAGTATTTTATAGTTTCCTGTTACAAAAGCCATCACCTGCTATCTTCATTCCTTCCCTCCACAACTTTTTTTCTTTCTTTTTTATCATCTTGATAGCTTACCTCCAGCTAAATAATTTATATGTATGATTCTATTTCCAGATCTCTCAGGAAATACACAGAGCCAGAGAAATAATCAGAGTTTAATACACTGGCTTCCTGTTCTGTTTCTTGAGGAGAACAGGCTGGGTCCTGTTCTACCTTCCCCTGGGCAAACAGAGGGGACTGCTGGTGGTGGTGGAGCTAAACAAAAGTAAAACGTCAAAAACCAAGAGAGAGTCATCCACAGAGGGGATCCTGGACTGAAAATATGGAGCACTTTTTTTTTAAAAGCCAGCTATTGGCTTACATAGAAGTTTCCTGTAAGTACAATACACATTTAAGTTTTCCATTTGAAATGAACTTGAAAATATAAATGCATCCTGAATCTCAGAAGTCCTGTTGACACATTTAAAAAATACCATTAAAATAAAAAAAAATCCCACATGTGTTTGTGTGTGGTTGCTCATGATCCAGTGTCATAGGTGGACAATACTGGTCCTCTTCTCAGATGGTAATGTCCTGCATCATAGCTCTGCTTCAAATGAGAGGCTTAGGGAAGAAGTCAGCTCTGGGTACTGCAGGACTTAGGTCTTGGTGAGCCTCTTGGGAGACTGCTGCAGCAGAGCACACTGCTTCTGGCCCCAGCAGAGCAGGCAGGGATGTGCTGTTTAAAAATTATCTTACTGCATTACTACATCACCAGCTCTATACAAGTAAAGCAAGATTAATTTCACTTGCAGGCCACATCAACAGATTTTAAGTGATTGCGTGTTAGTTTTATTCCCTTAACCATCTGTATATCCCAACAGTAGCCTGTAAAGAGGAGGCCAGTTTGAGATTTCCATTACACAGGCAAGCATCTTCATCTCATTGGAAAGATGAAATCTGTGTTTTACATGAACTGCTCCTCAGCAGTAGCCAAGTTCAGCTTCTTACCAAGAAATCAGCTACTTCAAAGTGACTCTGGTATCTCTAGCTGTAACCATTTATCTGAAGCTGAGGAGTAAACCAAAATACTGTACCTCAGACTGGTTTTTCTCTTCCCTGTGTTGTAAAAACCTTATGTCAGTTTTCTTAACAGCTGAATATGCTACACTCTCAATAGCTTTATGAGTAGGGGCAGAAAAATACGGTTTGTACAGTCTCCCCAAATGGAGGCAGCTTATTTTTGTTCCTGCTGAGTCAAGGAACAGTTTGTACAACACTGACAAATTTACCCTTTTTATTTGCTGATAGCATATACCAAGCACAGAATGCAGCGTGCGACAGAGACATGTCTGATTAAAAAAAACCTGTCCAGTATGTGAGCCAAATGCTGAATATATATAAAATAGTGATACTTTCTCTGCTCTGCCAGGCTTTGAGGCTTTGTCTCAGCTAGGCTTGGGGCAGGGTAACAGACTGCACACAACGCTCCTTGTGGGAGTGGTTGAAGATGGAAGATGCATCTATGCAATATGGGTACATGGAAAGCACATCTATTTGTAACTGCCTGCCATAACAGCCTTCATGCATGTGGTTCCTCCCAGCAGGACTGTGATGTACAACCTCATCTGAAGGGCTGATGCACTTATCCCATCACCATTGGTACCTCTGGGAAGAGCAGTGAGGACTGGTAGAGCTTAGAACCTGGCTCAGGAGAGCTGAGCCAGAGCAGACCTTGGCTGAACTCAGTGTGAGTGTACTGCAGTTTCTCAAAACACACCTCCAGACCTGCCCAGAACTGTTTGCTGTTGTTGGATAGAGGCATTTCCTGACAGCTTTTTGTCTGGCTCCTCAGTTTCGTAAAGAACAGACTGGTCCATTTTTGTAGTGATTATGTAGTGATAGTGAACACACCTCGTTCTTCCACAACCAGCTCCATAGACTTGGAGCTCCACTGCAAGGTCATACCTCTGTCACCTGGCTGTCTTGGTCTTCTTGACAATCCATACTTTTGGGATACTTTCTGAGAGATAGATGTTTATTCCCTGTCATTCAAGCAGATACAAAACCTGTAGCATGATATGGAGATCACAGGAAGAAATGCAACATAGAGTGGGTTCAAGGTTTTGAGTTGCCATCTGTGAAGCATCAAAGGGAAAAACCCAGAACTTAAAATCAGAAATGGCATAGATTTATCAAGACAATAAATCACTGAGGTAAAGAGAAGGGCTGGCTTGAGAGTCATGGGAAGTCCTCCAAGTCCAAACACCAGGAAAGGATCACATATAAACAAATGCTGACCAATGGTATTATAAAACAATATTTTTAAATATATTCACAATAATTTGATTCCAAAGAGACAAAGTCATTCCTGAGTTATCCCTACCAGAAATGCTAATTCTAGAAACAATCCCTTTTCACCTGTAATTCTTAAATTTCTACCTTCTAAGTTATACGGATTGCTGTAAACTTTCTTGGGTTTGTTTGGTTTTGGGTTGTTTACCCATATCTTCTTTTTTTTTTTTTTTTTTTTTTAAGGGGAGGTGAAGGGAATGTTTTGAATTATCATTTTAACTTGCAGGTATTTTCTTCAAAAACAGAAGAATCTTCTTTTCTAAATGTGTAGTTCTGACTTTTGTCCATCTCAGAAAATGAAGAGGGGCTCTATCTATCTTCTCTCAGCACTACCAACAGGGCTGGAAATACCCATGGGAAGCTTGAATTTGTCATGCTGCTCTAAAACAAGCAGTGTTGTCTGGGCCACCAGGCACAGCTGGGCCTCCAGTCAGCTGGGGTTTCAACACGTCTTTGAATGGTGATGAAGAGACCACCATATGAAGAACTTTTCTTGTGGCTTCCTATATACCTTTCCTTTCCTCAATGTAGTAAGAGAGGAGGCAATTATATCAGGCCACAAATATTTAATAAACAGCATTTTTGTCCATTAGAGTTGTAGCAGTAAAAAAATAAGCATGCATTGCTCATATTTTGCCTCAAAACACTGATTGTGATCTTGAAACTTGACTTTGTGGGAAGACATTTCAACTAGGAGTGGACTGAGCACAGAGGGCAGGTTTCAATTTGTTAGGCTCACACATAAAGAATACAGCTCCTACCAGATTAGATCTCTGACTGCACAGACTGTACCACACATCCAAGGGAGGAGACAGAGGATAAGCTGGACTTTGCTTCTACAAATGGAGCTGTGCAGATGGCATAGTGCTTACAAAGAGGCAGGAATATTGTCTTTTGATCTCAGTAGGAGGGTGGGGACAGAGGAGAGGGAAATGTGATATTACCCACAAGCTGGGGAAAGTTTCAAATCTCTGGTTCAAACAGGCAAAGTATTTGCTTCTGGGTTTCTGCTTTTATACTTCTCATCACCAATATTAGGTCCTGATTCCCCCCTTTTTTTTTTCTCTCATTCAATTTATAGTTATTTATAAAGCAAGCCTTAAGATACACTGGAATATGAGTAAACTCAGTTCCTAAATTAAAAACTATATTAGAAAAAGAAAGAATTCTAAAAGCAGTAGCTAGTAAAACATATTTTACTAAGTCAAGTGCTTCTGCTGTGAATAATGATTTGGAAGTTCTAGGGTAGAGAAAAATTTCTGATAGGATAAATGGGAGATTTGTTTGGACTTGGCCAAAAATTTATGAATCAGTAAAGCTGATTTAACTTAGCAAAAGCAATAGATTTAAGATATGAATTTGACACAATATCTGTTGGAAGAAGAATATACCATCTCCACTCAGTTTAACCATACTAGCAAATAGCTGTGCTAAAGTCAGTGGTACTGCATGGAAAATTATTACAAGAATGACAGGGCTCATTCTATGCAGTTTTGTAATCTGTTGAAAGGAACATCCTGAAACAAAGTCAGATTAGTAATTAAAGAAAGTAAACAAACAAACAAATCTATCGATAGGGCTAGATGATTTTTTATGAAGAACACTGCTTTTTTTTTTTTTTTAAATTTTTATTGAAAACCTGAAAGCAATTTCAAGAGCAAAATATCATTATTATTACTAGCTTTAAAAACCTTGACATTTTCTGGAGAAACCTTGAGAATTTTTAAATTCCTTTCTTGTCAAATACTGTAGTGAAAATATCTTCTAATATCAAAATAAATCCTTGTAGTTTAAAAAATCAGTTTGTTTATGTGTATGTGTGTGTTGCACAGAAAGAAGGAAAAACCTTCTGAAAGCCGTGCTGATTACTCAGCAGATGAGTAATTCCCACGCCCTACTAACATAAGAGCAAGAGCAAACTGAGAAGACTAGTGCTTGACCCCAGAGCAAGGCAGGCAGGTGTTACACTGCTTCATTACATATTTCCAGTCCTACCAGCTGTACCTACATTGTCATGGAAGATAACATGATTTTTTTTTCCCTAACTTGTACTGCAAAAGGAAGATGACAACTTAAAAGCAATGTTGCTTGATTTATAGAGTCCCAAACCTTTTGGCCACATTTGACACTTAAGAAAAAGGTCATTTAGCTTCTGTGTAAAGTTGTATGTTAGAAAGAGGGAGGGAAAGCAGGCTTTCAAAGGCACAAAGCCCTTTACATTTAAAGCATGAGAAAACTTCATCGATACTTGAAATTTCTTCCATGTGTCCCATAAGCAGGCTGATATTTATATGCCAAATCAGCAAAAGAGGTGGGAAAAGCTAAAGAACAGTGTGTGAAGCCGTTACCAGAAATTCCTTTCATACAGATAAAATAGCATGGATGAATTGACCCTGTGGGACTTTTGCATTAATTGGTTGTGACACTAGATATAAGGCTCAGTTGCACAGACGAGTATTGACTCCCCTAAAAGTTTGAATATTTAAACCAAATTCTCAAAAAACCCCACTTTATACATGACCTCAACTAAAAACACGTGAAATCCTGCATGCAAGTTTCTGTGTTTCCTGAATATTTCTGTAAAGATTTTTTCAGTAAGTGAGAAACTGAGTAAGTGAAAGGTGCATGAAAGTACTAGCAAATTGCAAAACCTGCAGTGTGCATTTATGGTGCAGGATGCCTAATTCTTCCTGGAAAAAATAAGCCAACTTTGATCTCTTGGACTGGAACTCCTATCTGGAGATGATTCTCTCTTTCTCTTCACTGACTACAGAGGGAGCCAAGTTTCCTCAGTTAAACAGTTCAGGTAGGTGCCTGAACTTTTGTAGCTTAAATACCTCTAAAATTTCTAATGTGAAGAGCATGTGCAAACTAAAAATCTGATTCACTTCAATTTGACAATAATTTTTGTGACACATTTTCTGGGTACAAACGAGATCTTCAGTTAATCTGTTTCTCCTCTTAGTGTATTTCAGAGTTTTCAACTCAAAAGTTATGTACTTTTTCAGTGCCAAATAAAGAGCAATAAAAAAAGGACAATATTCTAATGTCATTAGCAGTAGGAGGAGCAAGAAAAAGTCATTATACAGAGTGAATATAGTAAATTAAAAGCAATTTAAGTATGAGCTAAAGTTGATTTTTCACTAAAAGTCTATGAAAATGGTAATTTTGTGTTCATCTGGACAGCTACTTACTAAATTTTCTGTGTTTGCTTTTCTCCAAGTTTACAGCTTCCTAAAGAATATGGATGATACTCTGCATGTAGGAAGCTATTTCTGAAGGACATCAACACAAAGACCATTGTGGTGGCAAACACCTCAGGCTGTTTCTTCATGGAAATAATTGCTTAATAATTGCCAAGACCTGTACGAGCTGCCAGTCAGTCACATCCTGGCAAGGAAGGACAAATGGGTCAGTCCCATTCACAAACAACCACAGGATCCCAACCCCCAAGACCACATAGGCTGCAATTGTTTCAAGACCAAATGCTGCAGATCCCTTGGGATAGAGTGAAAAATGAATACCTCATCTGCCTCTCCTTATTAGCACTTTGAACTCATACACCTGGGTGAGATCACATTTGAGGAAACTGCAAAAGGTTGCACAGTGAGTGCTTTGCTCCCAAGGAAGACTTGTGGTAGTCTATTAACTAGTTTGTTGACTTTGCTGCAAATGGGAAGAATCACAGACTGAACCTATTGATGTGGCTTCTTCCCGGATTTCTTGAGAGTAACAACTTTGTTACTCAGTTCCTTCAAATTTTACAATATATTTTGGTGATACAAAGTTTTTGATAGAAGTAAAGCTTTTTAAGAGCAAATAATCTTCTTAGATGAGAAACATCTTTTCAACAAAATACATATTTAAAAATTAACACACTTCCACAGATATTTCAGTCCTTCTGGCTCTGCATACTAATAACATAACAGTTTGTCACTAATTTCTGAGCTGCTCTGGACTAGTACTCTGCACGAATAGTAAAAGTGTCCACCACTCAGTGCAGATCAATGTGACCCAAAAAAGAGGCAAAAACCTGGTTTATATCAATGTTGGCATCATGATTGCATCAGAAACGTAACACATGTCA
The DNA here is from genome assembly GCA_013390005.1 of Calyptomena viridis. Classification (NCBI taxonomy): domain Eukaryota; kingdom Metazoa; phylum Chordata; class Aves; order Passeriformes; family Eurylaimidae; genus Calyptomena; species Calyptomena viridis. The sequence continues at coordinate 63,951 of WEIV01021067.1, forward strand.
TTGACAACAAAAGCAGTAGGAGACAGACACAATGCATGTGCTTTGGATGGTCTCTGAAGAAAGACTGCTAGACACATTCCTATCAAAACTCACCCCATCAGCTGGTTAAGAATGAAAATTAAAAATTACATTTAACCTTCCATTGTGTGGAAATTGACCAGAAGAAATATGTCAAAATCTATGCTTATGAAAGAGTTGAGTGTCCACCTGCTTTAATCAGGTACCACTCCTCTACATATAGTGTCTTGCCTGGAATTTGAAACACTATGTATTTGGGAAAAGAGGTTAATTCGACTTTCATTTAATGAAAAACTTTGGAAATAAGGACATCAGCTGAGTGCCTGCTCTTTTATGCCTTCAGTACCATAGAGTTCACCCTGCTGTAGCTGCAGACTCTTAATGATTTTTCTTTCTTCTAGACTTCCATGTAAAGGTAAAGCAAGGCTGCCCTCAACCAAAAGCAAGCAATTCCAGATCATGTTCCATGGGTGCATCAGACCTATTTCCATTTGACTAGTGCTTCTGGTATTGCATAAAGTAACACAGGAAATCCCTGCTTTGAGGTAATGCAGAATTAGAGATAAGTGGCCCTGTAAAAACCTAAAGCTGGTGAAATGAATTTGGATTAAGACCACAACCAAAATGTTTTTGATGCTGTTTTTTCTGTGAAGATGAAGACATGCTCACAGGTATATCATAATTATGCTTGACATCTGTTTACTATTTTGGTCTTTGTACCTGTGTGTGCATCTCTACAGACACCAGCAATTATACAACTTGCTACAAAGATGAAACAATGTGGGCGTACGTAAAGGGATAACTGATAGTATCTTTTCTGATAGCATAAGAGTTCAGAGGATGTAGAAAAGATAAAAAGAAACAAGGTAGCAATTGTTCACTAAACACTTCTATGCTCAGGGAGATTAACTTTGCTGTAGACAGAGGACACCCCACCTATGACAAAAGACAGGCTGCTGCAATTGGAAACCCACAACAGCAGCGGGCTCTGTTGGTGGCAGATCTGAGCACTTATTTCTGCTGTTGACATGCTACTGAAGAATTTGAAATGCATTCCAGCCCACAGACCTTGGGAAGAAGAAAGAGGCACATAAAATTACTCTTCTATTAAAATTACTCTATTCTGTTAAAATTACTCTTGATGAAACATTTGATAAAACCGATGCATCGGGCATATTTTTAAGGTAATCACGGATGCAATGCCCAGTGAAGGGAATCTTTCCCTAATTCACTCTTTCAATCTACTGTTTACATTTCCTTGGAGGAGGAGACCCCAAGTCTGAAGAACGAGGTCATACAGAAATTGGTCAGATCAAAAGTACAGGGAGAGAGGGGACATCCCAGTCACTGCACATTTACCAGGGATTCAGAAGGGATGATTTCTAATTCCCTTGAAGAATGGCAGACAGGGTGTGAGTGATGAAACATTTGATAAAACCAATGAAAGTAAAAATTTCCCTTGATTTCAAAAGTAGCACCAGGTCTTTGGTGGAAAGGCTCATTGCCTTGAATTCTAGTTGGAGGAAGCAGAGAAGACACTCTCATAAAGGCATTAAAGCAGGAGAGGACCTGAAAGGGGAGAAAGTACTTTGAGAACTAAGTGGCAGAAACTGCCAGGAAGGGAGTTGCACGGCCAGGGGCCAGTCAAAGGGGAAGGCTTGCACACTTTTCAGAATTTGGAATAAAAGCCTCTGATTCACATAGATATATTTAAATAATTCTGACTCATCTGGAGGCAAATACACTTCCACGGAAACTCTCTAAACCTAAACATCTGAGGAATATGATTGGAAACACTGTTAACTTAGCAGCATCCAGCTCAGTGCTTAATGCACTAGAGACCACTTAAACAAGGAAGGAGTTCTTGAGAAAAGCAACTTGTTCAAAGAATTGATTTACTTTTGCTCCAGAATGGACACGCAAAATACAGCGGGACTGTGAAAAAAATCAAATCCCATTTGAAGAAATAAACTAATTAATAGAAAGAGAAGACTGAAGTGATTTTGCTAGCATGATCTGATCAAGGAGGAGTTTTTATAAAAATAATGAGTAACACTTGTTCACTGCTTTATGTGGATCTACAACAAACAACTTCTGGAGAAAAATATAATTATGTAACAGCACGCTTCTCAGAGAAGACCAACAAAACTTCTGTGCTCTGAGAAGTCACACGAAGAGCAGCAGCATCTGCTGAACCCCAGAGCTCAACAGGCTGGGGTGATCTTGAAGTGGGAGAGATGGAGGCCTCCATAAAAATCTTTCACCCTCCATTTGCTCTCTGTATCTCTCAGCCCTATTTAAACATTTTGAAAATTAAGTAGATCCTGCCCAAGTCTACTGACTATGAAACACACCGCTGCTCTTAGCATTCCCACTGAGATGGAATCTCTCTGCCTCACTCATATTCAGCAGGACAAGGGCACAAATCCCATGGAGCAAACTGGCAATGTGCTTTCATCTCACATCCCTTGCTTTATTTATTATGTCTTTGCCCTGTTTGGTGCCTTGCCTATTCAGGCTTCACAAGTGAAGGGCTCCTCTGCGCTCCCTGGCCTCCCCCAAAACTGTCCTGCCCCATGGATGGCAGGCAGACACACAGTGTGATTAAGGTGCACAGAAGTCTGCCTACTGGGTGAGCTCCTGCTGCAGCTGCCACAAAAAAATGACACCAACAAATGGGCACAATGGGTCAGAGGGATGGCTCCATATCACTGTGCTGTGCTGACCAAAACCAGCTAAGTTTTAGAAAAAATATTTCAAGCAAATAAATCCTCCCTTCAGACAGACATGGCCAGGAGATGACACAACATGGTGGGTTGTCTCATCCTTTAGTCTGTACCCTAACAGCTCAGAAAAATTCATCCAGTAAAACCAAAGCATCTTCACTAAGAGTCAGTAGGTTTGGTTTGGGTTTGTAGTGCTATAATTCAAAGCAGTTCAAGTTTGTGTAGGTATTCAATATATCTTTGCTCTCTAAACATTTGCTCTCTGTATCTCATTGCATACAACATATAAAAAACGTCTTGCCAAAAAAAAGCATGAAAAAAGCAAAGAAGCTTCTATCTCTCACATTTTGTCCTGCAAAGCTAAATTAATGAGAATGAATTATGAATGCCTTTCAGTTCAGCTTCAAAAATATGAGGACCAAATTCCATTCAATAATGTCAATTAATATGGAACATGCATGTGTTCATTAGAAAACATAGTTCATCAAGATAGAGAGATAATATTGTGATTTATTTAGCATTTGTGATTCAGCATTTAAGTGCTAAAGTATCTTTTCATTTGAAAGCCAGATGGGCCTCTACCAGGACAGCTAACATGGGAGAGAATATGAATAATATGAAAAAGTAGAGAGATACAGATATTTCACAACCCTTCTACTTGTTTGTAGGGCATAGTTATGGGTTGATGTTATTTTTCTTTGTGGATTGCACATCTCACTGAGTTTTTACATTGTCTGGAACATGCTAAACATAGCAACACCATTTTTAATGCCAGGACCTTTGCCTATAAAGCTAATAAAACTGGACCAGGGACCTTTGCCTATAAAGCTAATAAAACTGGACCAGAGACCTTTTATGACCTAGCCACACCATGAGCACATGATAGTGTCTTTTTTAGGTTCAACAGATGCCTTGCAGTCTAATATATAATTACAATTTTTCATCTGTTTATTTCAATTCAAAGTATGCATATAATGTGTTGCAGCTTACCATTTCATAACAAGATGCTGACGTTATACCTTGCATGCCCTGGGGTAGGTAGACATGAGGGGGCCTCCTGTGGGTCCAAAACCTGGGAAGACAGTGTCATGGATGGAGTTAAACAAACCACAGAAGCTGGAAGGAGACAGACAGTGTAGCATTCAACATACCACACAGCTGGGAATAGTCCTCATGTACACTTTTCCTTGGCTCGTGTCAGGAGTGTGCTAATAATTAGGCAGCAAAGGCAATCTGCAGTCCAGCTTGCTCCCTGGACCTGTTTTATTTAGCTGCCTAGATGTACATATGATTTCATTGATACAGCCCTCACAGAGACAAGAATCAGACACTGCCTGGGAAGATCCTGCTGATAAAGGCTGGAGACGCATTCCCTCCTGGATCAAGATTAAAGAGATCCTTAGGGAGCTGGTTATAAATTCCTAACTCTCAGGTTGCTGCTATTTCCTGAACTGAGCTAGAGAAGCACTACACTAGCTGGCTATGGGTAATGGGATATGTAGCATTACACATGGATTGGTGAAACTGGTGTTGAGCCTACCTTCTCACCACTCCCATGCATCCCTTGATCCCCTTGTTCTGGTGCTGAGTGAAACGGATCAGGAATAATTGTACTGGCCAATGAGCTCCACCTTCCTCCAGAATGCAAATATCGACTAAACAGGTGTTGTTCCAGTTTCCTTCCATACTACGAAGGGGTGCAGAGCTGAGGCAAGGAAATATGATGTTTCTCTAGATATGCCAGTTTTGATTGTTAATGCAGTTTTTAGAACAGTTATCATCATGCAGTGTTCTCTGATTTTAGTGCTTTTGGATATTAACATTTCTGAGGTATCACTGTGAGTCTCAATTATTGAAATGGCCAAGATTCTGGCAAGAAACCACAGGGAGGAAATCAGTTCTGTGAGGAAGATGCCAGGAGGCAAATATTATTTACATAGACTGCAGAACTACAGAAATATAACAGTATGTAAATTTCTTGACAGATGCCCTGTTTGGCAGCTGCTCAGATGTAAATTTCACTCTCAGCCAGATCTGCAAAAACACAGATCAGTAATCCAGGGTAGATGTGATTTGGTAGAAATTCTAGATGACAACTTAAAACTCCCCAAACTGCTACTGAATTTACAAAGAAATAACAGATCAGGGAACTGATAACATTTGTGGTCCTGAATCAGGTGAGGTCCCAAAACACGAGAAACCTCAGTGAAATCAAGAGAGACTGCTGCATCCATAATCTAACAGGAGACTATTTGCCTGATTCTCTAGTATAACACAAGGCTACGCTGAAGAAGGTTTGGCTTGCTGGGGTGCCCTGTTAAAGCAGGGCACAAATCTGAGGACTACTTGAGACCTAGTTCTGTTATGAAACTAAGATCAAAACCATTAATTTCTCATGTCTGGTGCCCTCCAAAAGATGAACTCGACAGATGTGCATCTCATGTGACATCTAATGCTACCAGGCAGTTACTGCCAACACAGCAGATACCCAGTGAGAATCGTGCCTCAGATAATAGGTGAGAACTAAGAAATGTCTGTGAGAATGTTTGACTTGTTCATAACCATTTCTGTTTAGTGGTTAAACTTAGGCCCTTGTTTCTAATAACACATACTGAAAACCAAAATTTTATGAGACTTGAAAGAAAATTCTGAATTGTTATTTCTTTCTTTAGGAGATGCAGTATAGAAAGGTGGTGAAATTGCAGTTTAAAGCTTTTATAAGTTTTTGATCATATCCTGGAGGCCTTTAAGTGTATTTAACCCAGGATCCAGCCACTATCTATCTATTAGAAGGCATTTTCATGTTATTAACATGCTGACATGGTTCACTTGGAAGGTCTCTCTGAGCTGCGACTAAACATTCAACACAATAGTTGATTAGCAAAGCTTGCTTGCATTTAGGGGAAAGACATTTCTATTTTTGCTTGCCAAAAGGTCTCTGAGCTCTGCCTCATGCAAATACACATTGACTATGATTTTTCTTTGAAACCAGCAGCTTCCTGCAGTGGAACATCAGGAGTGTGCACTCCTATCATGGGATGTTGGGAACATGGCCCATGTCATACATCCCCGTGGAGGCTACAGGGCAGTCTTACCCCCTGAAGGAAGGTTAAAACAATGCCAGGGCAAATCTGTCAGTTAGGTTTTATTCTACAATCTATTTTGGGCAATACTGCCCTTCAGTTAATGTAAGGGGAAATCCTGCTTCAGTTTTCAGACGGTTTCTACTTTGAAGCACGTTTACTTCTGGACCCATAACCCTGGGCATACTCCTAGCACTCATTCCCTATCCTGTCACAAACCAGGTGAGCTGCTCTCTCTTTAAACCTATTTTCTCTGCTGCAGAAGCATCCTGCCCCAATCTGTTTCCCTCATCTTTCCTTCCCACCGGCCAAATGTTACTTTTTAACTCTAAATAAACACTCTCTGCTCTGGCCAGGGCACATGCATCCCAGCTGTCCTGGAATGCAGACACAACCTTTGCCTTGGTGTGCGGTGAGCAGGATGGTAAAGCCGCACCAAAAGCTGAGAGCAAATGAGGCAATAAGTAGGAAAACTGTATCAGTAGATCTGAGTTCGGGATTTCTTGATCATTTGCCTTTATTTAGAGATTATTTATGACCCCTATTAACCTTATTCAACTGTGACATGTGTTACACAGATGGAAAAGCTAAAACAAAAATAAGCACAGTGGTTTCACCAGCTCGTGCAGAACAGCAGTACAAGCCGATGGGAAGCGCCGGTGTCTAAAGATGTCCGTGGACAAACCGAGCAGGCACCAACCCAGGCTGGGAAAATTACAGTCACGACGTGGAACACATTCATGCTCTTTGGTGAGATCACCGGTGCATCCCTTCGAATCTCGAGCCGCCCCGGCCCCGCGGGGTGCGCACACACACTAGGTGGTGCTGGAGGGACGGGGAGACCCCGGCTGCGTTGGGCGAGAGGGACGGAGGCAGCATCCCCCGCTCCCCTCCCCGGCTGCGGCTCTGAAAGTGTTTCCTCCGGAATGCCTGCCTGATGATAACAGGATCCCTTTCATATATATTAGCCAAACAGGGGCGCAAGGTGGGTAAACATCATGAGCAGACTCATCTTTCTGCCCAATGCCGCGACGGCAAAAGCACAGTTGTGCGAAATAACATGCCGCTGAGCTCTTATTTCTGGCCATCTCTCTAACAACAAAGCAGCTTTTGAAACACATGGATTACACGTTTAAAAAGAAATAACTACAAATCAGTCATCTGAATTGCCCTTCTGCAACAAATGCAAGACTTAGTATCACCCATAAAATCAATGTCCTGTGTATGCCAACCTGAATATTTATAGATGCAGAAAAGCATGTCACTTATGTAAGGCTAAGAAATCATGCAGACACATGAATAGTCCCTGGTAAAAATAAATAATAAAAAAAGTCCGTGTCAAGATATTAAATCAAATTTCCTTTTCAGTTAAATTCAGTTATGTAAAAGTCCTCTTGTCAGCCTGAAATGTATCCTGTTCAAGCAGGAGCTTATACTCAATCACACTTCTCTTTTTTTTTAAACATTATTCCCACTTAAGCCCTGGACAAAAAACATTAAGAAAGCAGAAAACAGGGATAAAGTCATCTTTGTTTCAACTTTTCCTGCCCCTTTTTACTAGAAGAGAAGAACTGTATCTGATAAATGAGCAGTTCTTAGGTGTCAGGGGAGAAGAGCTATGCAACCTATGGACTTAGGGACTACTGGCTGTTTTACCATTCTTCTAAAGGCTGGGTGATAAAGTAGTACAGAGCTACTGAAATCACTTTTTTGGAAAAGGAAAATATTTTATATGTTTTCAGTAAAGAACATTGTTTTCTTAAACCACTAATTTACACGGAGGTTCACGACACTAAGCTCAAGTCCATCGGAAAAATGCTACTTTCTGAAAGCCCAAACTAATTCATCCTTCAAGGGATACTCTTACTACCATTCCAGCCAGGAGCAAAGCCCAGACACTGAGAAGCAAGTGTTGTGCTCTTTTTCCCACAGTGGCAGTCAGTGTGTCAGGATCTCAGTGTCAGCATGCCAGTGCAGGAGGCGTTAGGGAGAGGAGAGAGTACAGGGAAAAATTATGATGAAAAAGTATCAAGCTGGAGATGGAAAAGGTAGCTGGACATGCAGTAGGGGTTATATGGCATCTCTCTGCATGGAAGAGAGATGGGACAGAATCTCTTCGGACAGAATTTATTTAAGGGGACAAGAAAAGTGTACATGTCTGCATAGCACATGGGAGAAAAACAGGGTGAGAAGAGTGTAGAAGGGAGCATGCTGAGCTGTCTGGACTCTGAGCATTTCATCCAAACTGCTATATTGTTAAGACTCTTGAGCAATAAAGCAAATTTTCATTCCAATTAAAGATGCAATGGTTTTAGAACAATCACTAGAAGAAAGAGAGAAAAAAAGGCAAATCCTCAGAGGACTTGGTAATGAATAACAAAAACAGTTCTTGTGCATTGTCCAAAATGAATGGTATTCAATATAACTGCAGAGAGAGGATTTAATGCTACAATCCACTGTGGCATTCTCTGTGAGTAGATGTGTGGTGGCCCATGATCAACAGCAATACTTAGCCCAAGCCAATGTTTTCTGGTCAATGTGAAACACATATCATTCTTGGTATGCTTTATTATCATTACTGGGATGGCAAACATTGGAGGGCCAGAGCCTGAGGGTAATTACCAATTGCTTAAAGCTCTTAGAGGGTGTTCACTCACACAACATGAATCATATTGGCCACATAAACTACTACTTAAATTCACCCCTAGCTCCTTTCTGGCCCAAAGTCTCATGTCTCCTTTCTGTGGATATCACCTTACCTTTTTTACCTTTTGCTGGCAAGCACATGCGTGGGGCACTACCGTGTCCTGGATCTCTAGCTGAGAAGATGCAGCAGATGGGAAACCCTGGGAAAACTCTAAAGGCTGAATAGGACAGCTCTGGACTTTCCACCACTTTGCTACCAGAAGCAAAGAGGGCTGCTCCAGTGCCTTGCTGCTGGGAGCCGGCTCTGGCCAGCCCATGCCAGCAGTGGGCTGCTGCCTTCCCATGCCAGCTTTGCTGAAAGTGCTTTCACACTCACAGATTTCCAGAGCTCAGATTAGTTATCTTCCTTCTATAGAAAGGGCTCTGGATTAGGACTCTGGAGGCTTAAATTCATTTGTCAGGTTAAGTACAGACTTTGTGTGCAACCTTGAGCAAGGTCTTTAATCTGCCTGAGTGTCGATATCCTTTGGAAAGGGGCAGTAATTCTACCCTAATTCCTGAGGGTTTGGAGAATAAAACTGGTAAATAACAGAGCAGCACTCCACTACTGACAGGATGGCTGGCACAGCTCTCCTGGCAGTACTGAGTTCCCTTGCTAACTACCCAGCATATGTGTTGCAGATCTGGGGCACTTGCAGCTAGTATTTTCATGAAACGGAATATAAAATCAGAAGGAAGCGGCAGCTACAGGGAAATTGTATGTCCCCTGACTAACACACCTTTGAGCACCCTTCAATGTTTTGAAGCATTCACTGGGGAAGTATGCTGCCAAATTATATCTAATGCCTAAACTCAGTCAGATAGCTTAGGTGCTGCCAGCACTTGGGTACAATCGTTCTCTCCACAGGCACACGTGGAAACTGTGATAAGGATGTAGAAAATACCAATGCCAGAGCAAGGCTGCTTTAGTGGCATTTCCCAGAAACAAAGTGAAAACTGAAGAAGACAGTGGGTCCTTCTTGCATCAGGTTTAGGTTGCCTGTTCCTTCTCTTTAACCTTTGCCTGCCCCCTTTTTAATATTCCCCTTTCACACGTTTTCTACATGCAGGTCTGCAGTTTTCCTTCCTGCTGAGTTACAAACCCACTGCTGCTTTATTCCTTCACTCAGCACTTCCCTGCCCTGGTTCAGAGCACGTAGACTTCATTCCCTTGATGATCAGCTGAGGAGCAGATGGAGGATCAGAGGAGCAGCATGGCTGCTTTACGAGGTGCACCCCCAGCAGCACTCATGGAAACAACCGAGGAGTGACCACAAGCCAGGATTTCAAGTGCTTCAATATTCAAATCTGGAATAAAGGAGAAGGTCAAAGTCATAGGTCCCAGGGATTATGTAATTTTGGATTATTCTCATCTTCCGTTTAAAGCAAAATTTCTAGTGTTCATATTCTCAGACAAAGGCTTGGAAATGGGAATGACCAAGGCCTTGAACATCAAAAGGCAAATAAAAAAATCCAGAACTGATTTTTCTTCTTCTTTTTTTTAAATCTCATGATTTTGCCATCAACCTCACATTATGTTGGCGAGTAGCTCAGGATTTTTGAGCATGAAAGTCTGGCAGGACTACAGATGCCTTAAAATCATAATGAATTGAGGCCACAGTCAGCTTTTAAGAAGGCTTCTTCCTTGCAGCTAAGACAATACCAGGGTTTTGCAGAATGGTTTGGTCCTCTCCAAGCAACCTCTTACTGGTGAGCATTGCTATCACTGGCCATCACAGGCATGGATGTTTTTCTGGTTTTTATCCCAGTTAAAGAGGAAATGTGTATCTTAAGTGGCTGCTGCTCCACTGCTCAAGGCTGTGAAGACGGCAGGCTCATGCAGATGCCCAGAGGAGGTCTCCCAGCCTTGCCTTCAGGGCCAACACAGCTTCTTAAGGGGACAGCAGTGCTGCGTAGTTGCAGCCATATGTTTAATGTAGTGGGGGCATATGGAGCTAATTATGTAAATAAACAACTCGGTCCATGATGATTCTAAATAATGCAAAACATAAAGAGGCAAAACACTAATGTTCCATCTAATGAAAATAGATTCTTAGGGTGATTAATTTACAATAAAGAGAAGCTGCATATGTCAAAAATGGTGCGTCATTGTATGATTTAATATAATCAGGCACAGCTGCATTGCTCTTGATGTTTGTGAACAATGATCTTTTTCACCTCCTCCTGCATCTGTACCACAGTATCAAAAGAGGAGAAAACTGCACGGCAGAGCCAGCAAACACTTGTGAGAAAAATATTTTTAAAGCATCTCGATAAATATTTACCAACCTTTGGGATGTTTGAATGCTTGAGGTTGTGTCAGGAAAGAAGCATATGCTGATATCCTCAAAAACAACACAAGTGGTCAACAGTCTCTGCACAAAAGGGACTAGCTCAATACAATAGGCCACTGTTGCTCTGTGACTCTCAGCATTGTTTACCTCTCACAGAGCTTCCAAGTACAAATGACTTCAAACAAACTACACTAAGACTTTAAACTGAATCCACCCAACAGGTTAATAAAACAAATATTGATTGGGTTTGAGAGTCATTACAGTAAACAAACCCTTTTGGATTAAAAGAGTTCCTTTGTTCAAGCAATATTGTCCAGAGCCTTCAAACAACATATTACAACCTCAGTTTAAATCCTCAGGTAATATTTCAGTGTTCACCCTCAAATCTGCTTTTATTTGTAGCATATGTATAAATACAGATATATGAAAAGATACAGGCAAGCATTTCATGCACACAAAGGAAAGAAATCATGCCAAACTCAAAAATATGCTGGAAATTCTAACAATTAAGAGCAAAAGTAAATTTTTTTCAAGTGCACATAGTAATTTATACACCTAAATCTCATTCCAAAACCTGCAAATTTTAGACACTTTTACCTTTTTTCATCTAGAATCTCAACCTTTGCAATGCAGACAAAAATCACATGAGCATGCCAATGACCTTTCACAAGGTCTCCCAAAATGTTCCAATGAACTAGGAAAGCATCTTGACATGGTCCGGGACAGAAAAACAACCCAGATGCTTGAGAGCAAGGGCAGAAACAGCAAGGATGCAGTAACACAAGAAAGATTTGCAGAGAATTGTTGCCTCAGGTGCAGACTGATTTAGACTGTTCAGAACTTGTTGTCTGATTACTTGACAGGAAGTAAAGACATCTAAATGACTTTAGGTCCTCACCCCACTTTCAAAAGCAGCTTGGGTTTGAAGAAACTTTTGTCAAGAGATTATCTAGAACTAAAGGAGTGACCAGGAGCTCCAGCTCTGCCACCTTGTGCAAATGCTTCAAGATATGGGTTGGGAACATCAAGCCTGTTGCACAGATTTAGACGAGTATCTTCCAAAAGTAGTAGATTCTCCACATGGTTTTGAAACTTTCATCCACAACCAAACCAGATTTATTCCTACAACAGCGCAGGTTAAAATTGAAATGTAAATGTAAATGCCATGTAAATTTTATTTTTCTCCATTCTCTAAATGCAAAACACACGTTAGAAACATATGCACACAAAGAGTGACCAGTAGGTCACTGACAAGATTTAGTAACAATATTCTAGCCTAGTAATGCTGAATTAGGGAGTGGTTCATAATTGTCGCAGAAGTGCAAAAATCCACAGAACAGTAAAGGTGAAAATACAGAAGTTAACAAAAGATATTCAATACTCCCATACAAATGGATTAAGCTCCCATACAAATTTGCTGACAATTCCTGCAAACCCAATTCAGTCAGTGGAGCAGGCTCACAATTCCTTTGGGTTAATAAGGTACTGCAGAGAGAAATAGCAAAAAGGCAGGTAAATATCAGCAGAGGATGATTCTCCAGGCATTTGATCAAACCATAGTGCTGTGGCTTCAAGTAGTATTTACTGTTTCTCATTAACTCCAAATACACATCACTTAAATAATCATCTGTTCTCTGTTCCTGGCCATGTAAAGCAAGTTGCACTAAGTACATGAGCACAGAGCAGACACTTGGCCACTGCACGACTTCAGTGTGAGTACAAACATTTTTGAACCTGGATTTCTTCTTTGGCATTCAAACAGGCCCTGTTTGTCGTCTTCTTGCTAATTCACAACATACAGGCAATTCTTGATAAAGAATTCTCAACAGAGCCCAGTCAGCAGTGGAGACTGGCATGGTACTACAGTGAATCCCTCTAACACAAGGCACAGTTTCTAAGTGACAGCATAAGGTACTAAGAAATTACACCATCACTGAATGAAAGTGCAATGCATACTGAGTGCTCAGCATCTGCCTTAGCTTATGGGCACAGCATTCTGCAAATCTTGTAAAATCAGGTGGTTGATCTGATAAGATATTCCGCATCACTGGGGCTCTCCCTATCTGAGGACAGAATCAAACCCCATGAGCTTTGCTCAGAGTATCTCACTTGCAGTGAGACTTCTTTGCTGGAAGAGTTATACAATCTTAGCTTACATCTTATCACCAGCAGTGCAACAGTCACACTTCAGGGTTTGTTGTCTTGAAGGCACCCACTTTATTCTCAGTGTTATGGAGCAGCATTAGACACACAGCCTCAGAGAGAAAGAACAACAGGGAGGGAATGAGTGATAAGGAACAGAAAGAGCTTGCAGAGTTAGCACCTGCACAGCAAACTTAGGCTGATGCTCACTTCATTGATGTGGGGCATTTCTTGCATCTGGAGTGTCATGATTAAGAGAATAAAATGTATGTTCTACTACACTGAGTGCCAGAAGTGACTGTCATGTTCACTCACATTGCACCACCAAGGGATAATATAGGCTGTTAATTAGGCTTGAGTAGAATAAAATATATTTTAAGAAATATCTCAAAGGACCAATAAAATTCAGAGCGCAAATTTCTAAAATGGAGAATAATATTTCATATCCTTAGTAATTGAGAGTTTCAACTAAGTGCTCCATCTTTTGAAAGTCAATACGGGAACTTTTTTCACAAGTGTCTGTGTTCAAACACTAACACATACATTGAGGCTTTTGTGTACTTTTGCACTCAAACTCCATTAAGTTGTGGCTTTTTGTTAACCTTCTCTGTCCTTCATCATGGTGCTGAATAAACTACTTTGAGCTTCTGAGCCATTCACTGAATTCCTTGATGACCACCAAAAGCTGAAATACTCTTATGTGAGGAGAGGGACCAACGTTGCCTTGCCCTGCATAGCTTCCATGTACCATTCCCAAATATGCGATCTGTCAAAGGTGAATCCTCAGAAATGCAGCGACCTCCTCAGCTCTTACTCTACCACAAGTCCTTCCTGCCATCTCTGGTTGTCTATAGTTGAAACTGTTGGTGCACCTTGTACCAAAAGTCGTGTCCAAATATTTTTACAGTACTTTGAATACAGTAATACATGTGCATAACCAGAAAGTACTAAGGAATCCGTTCTGTCTGCTGCTGTGCATACGCTTGTCATTCCAGTTTCCAGACACTGGTTCCAATGGGAATTGCCAAGGGTCAGTCTAAAGTAGGGACTCTCTAACAGAATCAAGCTTTATAGTCCCAATTTTTCCCAAACCATGTCAAACTAGCATAAAAACATGGTGAACAAACATGAATCTAGACCCATGCATAGCCACAAGAAAATGATAGCCAGAGGAAACAAAAAGTTTCAGAATAAAATATCAGTTTGCAAATCAACAACAGAAAAAAATGCATTACAGACAAATTTAGGATTTTTCCTTTCCTTAGACACAGGAAAAAAACAAATCTTTATTTTGATCAGATATGGAAATAAAGGGATTAAAAGAATCAGACGAGTGATTTGTAATTGGTCTCCGGACTGTACCCTGTTCCTTGAGTAAAGTGCATGCAAGTGAATAAAACTGCATGGGTGGACTTTATTAGCTACAGCTTTCCTTCCTCACTCTGGGATTAGAGGAATGCTTTAACCTTGACACATTCATCTTATACTCACAAAGCTTCACTTTTAACAGTCCCTTCTTCTTTCCGCTTCACTTGTCTGGTTCTGGCACATAATTTTCTAAATAAGAAGAGGCTCCTGTTCCATCTTAAATAGCAAGGGAATTCTCACCTATCTTTTTTAGCAAGAGCATGGAGAAATTCAGGATGGTTGATACATCTAGAGGTCTATTGCAGATGGCAGAAATACAGCAAAAGCAGAGGTTTATACAAATAAGGCTCTCGAAGGGATGCATCAGGCTGTCCTTTGAGTACACTAAAGGAAAAATAGAAGGAGCATGATTTTATCAGATAGTAATGTAAAGCCAAGTATACAAATACATGTTACTTATATATTAGTAAGAAGCTGTATTTCTTTGAAGCTTCCTTTATGCTAGAGAAGTTTGTGACGGGATTTTCAAAAGCAGTCAGTACTGCTCCAGCCCTGTGCTGAGCAGCATGTACGAATACTGCTCCTGCTGCTGTTCACAATGGCAAAACTGGGCCATTTCAGACTATCCACAAAAACCTCACAGCTAGAGGGAAAAATGCCATGCACAGCTACTGGCACACCTATCACCCACAGACAGGAGGAAAAGCGTCTGTGGAAATGAATACTTATTCAGAGGGCTGGGGAATATGAGAATGCAAGGAAGTTTTTTTATGTGTGTGTGGAAGAGGGTGTTATTAAGCAAAACACTTGGAAGTTAATTTCAGAATAAAAGAATATACCTCAAGGGTACACACTTTCTCAGTATACTGATTTATTATAATTACAGAGTTTACCCTTACCTTTTTTCTTTATCCAGCCACATATTTGAGTTGCTTTAGATTAAAGTATACGTCTTGTTAATTATGGCATTTAGTTCTCAAATCGTAATTGGTGTCTGGTGCTAAGCTCCTATAACTCTTCTTGTCACTGTTTCAAGGGGGCCTGTTTAATTTGCCTGAGGTAAACTAAAATGGAAAGTACCGTCTTATTTGAGTAATATGAGATATTTCTTGTGGTTTCAATGACCAAATATTTTACTGTTTATGGAGGGGCACAATTAGGTGGGGATGTCTGTGTGACAATGGACAGTAGTACTACCTGCCAAGAGCTAATCAAGATGGATGCTGCCATAATAATTTTAAGGGGGTTTATTACATCCTTTAGCTGATCAAAGTAATACAGCTTAAAATAAATGAACACCATTAAACATTGGAAAAAATCATAACAGTGAGCTACTGAGAACTTCTCTGTCACGTCTTCCTTTAAAAAAAATCTTGCAGAAATGTCGGAGAGTGAAATTCTTGCCCTGCTTAGTCACAATTTTTTTCTGTCACTTGGGAAATTCATCAGAGACAAAAAGTAAAGAAAGGTCTTTGTAGGTATTTGGGAGGACAGCACCTGATGACTTTCAGGTGCAAACCAGAAATGGTTGTCACATCCCATTGAAAACCCGCATTATCTGGAACTAATTCACACTAGCTTTCCCAAGGCTTTTCTTCAGGCACTTTAGGTATCATCTGGTAACTTTTCATTCAGGTCAGGATAAATGGGTATCTTCAAATTAGACTCCAAAGCTGTATTTTAGCATCAGCCAGATTTTCAAGGCACTTAAGCCAAGAAATTTCTAAATCTGTTCCCCCGGTGGCAATTTACCTCAATAAGCGTTTTCTCCCACAATTTCCCATTAAATTAAACAATTAGCCTGTTTTGTAGCTTTGAGGGCCTACTCCTTCTGCATAAATAAAGTGTGTGCTTTTTTCGCTTCTATTTCCTCTGTCAGCATCATCCCCCACACTTTTTCCACGCATTAACTTTTCAGTATGGAAAGATGGTTAGACAGTCTAGGTAGTCAATAAGTAAAGCCACGCCTGTGGTTTTTCCTAAGAAGCACAATCCAGAAGTGATCGTTCCACACCCCCTATGTTTTCACAGTAGCTTTTTCTTCTGTTTAATGGATTTCATCTTACTGTTTGAAGATAACTAGATTGGTGCCATATGTTTGCTGGATTGTTCTCCTGTACTAGGCAGGAACCAAACCATTCCACCTCACGTTTACATGCAGAGCTTTTTCTGCTTTTGCTCCATCCCAGTTTTGTGCCTGAAAGAAGACGACAAAAGCCCAAGGGAGATTCCTCTTTCCTTCACGGAAACACTGATCCTGGCAGTTCCTTCCTTTCTTTTGGGCTTCCCTCTGGAAGGTAAGAGGTTAAAACCTCTCTCTCTCTGCTTTGGCTCTTGATGGCAAACATCAATGTGACAAATCATCTCAAAATGTTTCTAGTTAGAAATAGGTTTCCAACAGGCATTTCAAACAGGCTCACATTGCTCTAGTTTCAAAGAAGCAATAATCAATGCTTTGGTGCACAGTTTTTCCACATTCCCTTCAGGTAAGATATGAATTATAAGAGCACCTCTTACACAATTTTATGTAGCATTAATGCCTTTCTATATGAGGTGCTTTATTTTGGATTTATACCAAAGGAAAAAAGTTATATTGTATCCTGTTCCTTCTCTTTCTTCATCTGGCAGCAGCCAGGGGAGTGCAGGACAGCCATTCATTCACTGCTGTAACTCATAGTGTTGTCAATGAAAAAGTTATGTCTGCTTGCTACTTCAAGTCCCTGCAATCTTTCCCATAAATAAGCCATCAAATTTCTGATCGTCAGGACTGAATCCTGCTAAAGAACAGGAGTAAAGCAGTAAGACTTCTGGAGCCACTGAGAGGTGAAAGTAGTCTTCAACAATCAAGTGCTTGCAATAATAGCTCTACCACTGCAGGATACAAATGAACGTGCCCTCCTACAATTTTGGATGACAACTCTGAGATAGACCGAGAAATTCAAGGTGATTCATGAGATTCTTATGTATAAATTTTATATCATCTTGAAGCCAACAAGATAGACAGTGCAAATCAGAAACAGACTATTCCCTTTGTAGTTCTATGGGACTAAGACATTTTTCATAATAATATTTCTCATAGTTCTCGCTTTGCCTCACATGGAGAAAAATAGCAAAACTGTAGTCTTGCTGAAGGCACAATTGTTGCCTACTACATCATTAGTCATTTGCCACAATTTCAGTTTCACAAGCAAAATCAGAAAGATGACAAGGTTGTTGTTACCTGTGTTGCCTATTGTACTGCATCATATATCTGAACAATGAAACTTCACCAGCTTGGTAATAAATTGTCTCCTCTGAAGATGGCAAGATAAGATAGAGTGAGATTTTTGAATCTCCTTCCTTAGTGCAACCTGGTCTAGTGGAAGGTGTCCCTGCTGAAGGCATGGGGCTTGGAACTAGATGATTTTTAGGGCTCCTTCCAATCCAAACCATTCTACGATTCTATGATTTACTTCACAGTCACGCAGGAAAAG
Organism: Calyptomena viridis; assembly: GCA_013390005.1. Classification (NCBI taxonomy): domain Eukaryota; kingdom Metazoa; phylum Chordata; class Aves; order Passeriformes; family Eurylaimidae; genus Calyptomena; species Calyptomena viridis. Next base: position 81,740 of record WEIV01021067.1, read on the forward strand.
GTCTTTTGCACTGAATGAATGCAAATATGTATAAAGGAAATCTATATTTTGGAAACCCCTACCAGCATGTCTTGTCATCACAGTTGTCATTAAGAAACTCACTGGAAATTTGGGAACTCAGCCACATCCGTATCATCAGCCAAGAGCAAACACCCAAGTCTCTACTGAGGCTGGGGAGGACATCTGTGATAGTCTTTATTTAGCAAGACGCTCATTCCAAGACAGTGACAATCATTTCAGGAAAGAAAAAGAACCATGAGAAACACGGAAGCCTGCTGATTGAAGGGCAGCAATTACTCTTATTTTCTTCAGCAAGAAAATAAAGGGTCTTTTAGTCCATGTCCACAGCAGTGATATGTATTGACTAAAAATACTGCAAAAAGGAAGTCAGACCTAGCTGAAGGGTGACAACTGTAAATGGAGACACCTTAAATCCTTCCTTTTTGCATTAGCCTGTATGGTAGGGTCAATACCACCCTGTCCTGTCTCTGAGACTACAGGGGTCATGACAGCAATAGCTTTGGAAGTTACAGGGTTAAGATTTTACTATGGATCTGTTCAGGGAGTAGTTCCTGTGTCAAGAACCTTCTTGCACCCAAGAGCCCCTAAGAAAAAACTTTACTTCCCTCAAGTAACTCCTGAAAATGGGGAATAGCACTGTTCCACTACAGCATCATGCCTGTGCTGATCCATATAGAATAACACTTCCCCTTCAAACAAAACTTGACAAAGGGCTTTAGCATCTCATTGGCGAAGAAGCCCCAAAGCCAGGCCCACAAAGAAACATGCAATATCAGTTGTACCAAGTTATAAATCAATTGGTATCATGCAGCATGTTAACACCAATCTTAACACATACCTCATGTAAGCGTCTGCTGTAAATTTGCCATACAGTGTTAATGCTGAGAGAAAATCTGTCATGAAATTAGACCCATTCAAGCATACAAATAGCTGATCATTGGCAAGGACACCATGGGACATCAAGTGATGCTATTTAGGGAGACTGTTTTCTGTGGTCCCTTTCCCTCTTATCTGTTCAGGAACTGCAGTGGTGTTAGTGCTATAGGATATATATATATCCTTGCCTGTTTCTCTTAATATCTATTTATAGATATCCTATCTGTGAATCTGGCTAATCACTTTTTTAGCCTGCTGGCACCGTGCCTCCAAAACATCTTGGGTAAGAAAGTCCAAAATTTCACTACCTGCCTTATCAAGGATTACTTTATGTCTTTTAAGTTATCTCCTGTTAGTTTCACAAAGTGCTAGACATGCTGAGTAATAGCTCACATCACCCTCATGACATACAGACCTCAGTCATATCCCCCTTCAGCCTTTTTGTTTCCAAACTGGGGTCTCCGCATTTTTAATCTCTCCTTGTAAGATAATTGCTCTCCTAACCATTTTAGTTATCCTCTTCTGGGCATTTTCCAGCTCAACTATATGATTCATCACTTGCAGAGACTAGAACTGCCCAATACTTAAGATATGGACATACCAGTTTTACACAGGAGCAAAATGGCTATGCTGGTGCCCATGACTATGTTGTGGGGGTTTTATCTGCTTCAGCACATTAAGCCAAGAATTTCAGGAAATGACTTAAAGATTTCTTTCATGAAAGTGAAAACATACAGTTCAGAACCCAGCACAGTGTATCCTGGTTAAGATCAGTTTCTCCTAAACAAATTATTTCTCACTTGCTGGAAGTGAAGTGCATCCACCACCTTTGTGTTCATTCAGTTTTATGAGCTTCTTTGAATGTTCTTCACCATTGGCATAGCATTAGATTTCCTCAAACTGCTTAGCCAAACATTATAGATTTCACTCTTCACTTCCTCTTCTGTCACTGATGATGTTTCAGAATCAAAACGGTCCCAATAGCTATCCCAAAAGGATGCTACTGCTGACTTTCCTCAATCATGAAAAGTGGCCACTAAGTGACTCTTAGCTTCCTTACCCCTAATCAGCTTTTAGTTTGAAAATGAACCTTTCCTCTAACCCCACAGCAATTTTATGTCTTTAAAATTTTCTGCTGTGGAACATCATCCAAGATCTTCTGAAAATCCTAGCATAACATGTCCGCTGGATCCCTTTCATCCTCAGACTTATTGACACTCTTCAGAATGCTATCAGACTTCCCCTTACAGTGGCCACACTGATTCTATTTCAGTGAGTCATGTTTATCATGTACTCTTATCAATGTGACCATATTTCTTAAGACTGACTCTACCAGCTTGGTGGGGAGTCAGGCATCCACAATCTGGAATTTCTGCCACATCAGTAATTTTGCAATGAATTCTGAAAAATCTGCTTTCCAGATATTCTTCAGCAATGTTTCTGGCTGAAATTGTACGTGCACATGTCTATCTATCAAACATTTCTGAAAAACTTTGGAGATTATTAAGAAATCAAGTATCTAAGTTGTAAAGAGAAAATATAAAATTGGTGGGTCTAGTGCTATCCTTCTCAGACTGCTGCAGCATTGCAGCTGGCATCAGTCTCACAGATAGTGATAGGAACAATCCATTAAGCCTCTGGTCCAAAACCCAGACAGACATTCCTTGGATAGCTCAACTTCTACCACAGTTTTCTACCACAGAAAAAGAAATGAGGTGCTGAACTTCACAACATTTTCTCCCTCAGATTTCCGTGGCAATAGACTTGCCAGGACACAGAGGCCTCTAAAATTATTGCACAAATCACATTCAATTCTGTGGCAATTCACAGAAACAGACACCACTTCTGGTCATTTTTGAGAAGCTGTATTACTGCCTTAATGTATTTCTGTCTAGGAATGAAGCCTCTATTGCTTTATTCAAGGGATTTAATGGCAATAGATAAAACTGTGCATAACTTACAGAAAAGCATTTCCTATTGTTGCAGGAATCAAAATTTTCCATAAATATATATTGGTGTCCATTTAAAGTTTATGTAAGCCACAGGTCACTCCTGTCATTCTCTTAAAATACTCTTTGTTAAATCCATCTGAACCCAAAAGTGAAATACTTTGCTAGACCTTATCATTTTTGAAAGCCAGTAAGAACTCCCAACACAAGTATTCCAAGTAACCTGCTGCTGCAGATGTAGTCCCAGACTCTGCTGCTTCATTGTCACTGCAAACCTTGCTGCTGGAATATTTCCTTGGTTTGTCTGTTCATGCTGGCCAGGTAGCAAGATTCACTGTCAAAGAATCAATGCTGCCCTGTGTTTCCCACTGGCATTAGAGAATAGCCAGCCAAGAAATTGTCTGAGAAGTTCAATCCATTTTTAACACGACAAAAAAAGCTCATAACACATAGTAACATGATCCCATCATTCTCAAGCATACTAGATGACACTTTTGCTATCTTAACATACCTTGTCCAAGAAAATATAGGTGTGAAAGTGCTAGCCTGATGTTGTATCTGATGGCCAGCATTGAGATCAGCTGAAAAAGTCATAAAGGAGTTAAGCACTTGTCAAGATCTGTGACATAAACAAAAGCTCCAATATTATTTCTTTTGAAAATGCCCAAGAAATCCTGATCCAAATCCCATACTGACTACACCAATCGGTTTCTTGAAAATCATTTTAAAACTTCATCTAGAGAAGGTCTGAGGTGATTTTGCTCTTCTCACAAACAGCTAATGCAACTGTCTGTGCTCTTTATCAACTATAAAACTTAACAGACTCTTGGATACTGTCACATCTGACCCTAGGATCTCCTTTTAACTCTGCTGATTTTAAGAACTTCACCAAAAGCACACTAATTTGAGCTGTCACTATCATGCTGTGCTGTCTCTAGGCACATGGTCTGGTTGAATGTAAGGTGCAACCAGCCAAAGATTTAATCCTTTCAAGCTGTTATTCAGGGAGACTGGCTGATGAGGCTTGCAGGGTTCCTCATTGTTCTGCATGTCACTCCTCATTTGACTATTGCACATAGCCCCCTGAAGCTGTCCCACTGGACAAGTTAGCAAACCATGCCTCACTCGTCGGTACCCCAATCTATCTGAAGGATTGCAATACAAGCAGGAACAGGTTTTGGTTTCGTCTCTGACATCATCTACCTGGCATCCATTTGCAATGTATACAAGAGTGTATTTGCTCAAAGCTATGGGGCTGTGCCAAAGGCAGTCCCGTCTGTTATCAAGGCCACTGGACTTGATTCATTTGAAGTGCAGATTGCCAAAGGATAAGCTAGAACTGCTGTGTCAACTGGTTGACAAGATGCCTGTCTTTCAGCTCTTCAGGGGCCTCTCTCCAGACCCTGAGACCATCGTTGCATTCACAACCTGACAGTCCAAGCTCAAGTGCGTAATACTTCTTTCTTGCTGAGCGTTCACAATAAGTCACAGATCTCATCACTCCTAAGAGAAAAGAGTGCAAGTGACAGAGAAGCTAAAATTGCTTCCTTCAGATGGTTAGTTATATCACCTAAAACATGCACACAGGGCTTCAAGGTTTCATGCAGTCTGAAACACCTACTGGAGGTTGTTGTGTTATATGTGGGGGATTCTGTTCCTTGTTTGTGCAAGCACAACTCCTGTCATGACTTGCTTCTCTACTTCTCCATTCAAGCAGAACCCAGAAAGATGGGGTTGGGATAGGAGGGGGCAGGGAGGACAGGAAGAGTTGTTTGTGCTGGTGTTTTGCTTCTATTGGTGAGAAGTTATGTTCACATACCCCAGATTGCTGCTAGTCTGTGTTCTGCTCCACAAGCACAACAGTGTACAAACAGGAATCTACTGGCTCAAATATATGCAGAAAGCTGTTTTAGGGACAGCTTCTCTTTGCTTTACCCATGAATGACTTCTTAGTGGGATTATTCCACATGAATAAGGAAGGGTTATCTGGTCTGTAAGACCTGCTTTCTTTTGAGTCTTGCAAGGGAAACAGTGGAAACTCTATTGTTGAGTCACATAAAACTGGAACAGACAAGTTGCTACGGACAAGGCTGTGTCATTTAGTCCTAACCCTCTGGTGGGAGTCATGTAGAATGCCCTCTTTTTACGGGCATTTTTCCTTCCAAGGCCTCGAAGTGACTAATCCTGGTAAAAGATTGTCTCTGTCTCCCTGTGCAGCTGGCCAAACCTGGAGAAGTCTGCAAGTGGCTTCTCATTCCCCTTGGAGTGCTGAGCTCACCGTGAGAAGCAGGTAGGGAATAGCCCCACCCCACCCCCCGTCAAAAGGAGCAAGCAGCATTGCAAGGGGAAGAATTTTTTGTTCATCCCTAGACCTTCCAGATAGCAATGTCTAGGAGAGGGAGACATGAACTCCAAGAAAAGCACAGAAAAGAGCCCTAGGCTCATGCAGAAGGGACAGAGGCAAGGTAACATACAGGGCCATTGTTTTCCCAACTCTAATTGAAACAACATTGGCTTTAGTCAGCTGTCTAGCACTCTAAGCCTCTCGGTTTCAATTCTGCCTCCTTGCTCCTATCACAGGCCTCTGTGGTTGCAAAGAGCAGCTTATCAGGCAGTATTTTCTTTCTGAATGTGTCATTATATCAATCTGTTAACCACCTCAGTTTCAAGGATCAGTATACGGTCATCATATATAAAGCAGAGTCCAGTTTTCTGATGACTAATCGCAGACAGCATGCCCCGTGAATGCTGACACCAGTATCATTGTAGGATGGGCAGAATCGTGCACTATACTTGTCCATACAATGGTGTGAACACTTTTGCCTGGGCTTACGGTAATCTGTACTGTGATGGTTGCAACGCCAAGGAACAGGCCAGTTGTTGCCTGATGGAACTTGTAGCTTGATGGAACTGACAGCCAGCCTGCTGGGAACTGTTCAAAGCAGCAGCTACAGCAAGGAGTTAAAAATCATTAAGCTCATTCTAAAAGCCTAGTTGAAGGGTGCACCGTTGAATTAATCACTTGACCTTTGTTTGTTTTATTCATCCCAGCTGGAGAACAGGGCCTAAAAACAGACCCTTGCCACAAATCTATAGCAGACTAAAGGAGGGAAAATGGAGCACACTAAGGGAAAGTACAAAATCCAGTTCACTGTATTTTCATCAGTATAACCACTATGGGCTTCAGAGTGTTAAAAATGACTTAGGATGCAGTTTCTAAAGAAAAAGGCGTTACTGCAAATCCCTGACCAACACACACAAGGCAACGACATGCAGAGGTACTAAATATTTCACTCTAGCCTCTTGCCTTATGCTCCACTAAAACCTGAATCTCAGCCGTATTACTGAAGGTCCAGATGCACCATGGTCCCTGAACTTAGACCCAAATATGCAGCTCTGCTGGATACATCTACTTTTTTTTTTGATCCTGAAAATCTTGTCAAGATAGAATTTGAGAACTTTGACACTGGTATTGTCGCAACAGAGCCATTGTTGGAGCATACCAGCTGTTTCTAGACCAAAACATGCCTACTGTGAATAAGCTGGATCCATATCTTGCCTATTAAATTCAGCTAAATTTGATTTACTGTTGTGCACACACCTCCACACACTTTGGTGGTGATATACATGAGCTATAGCCAGTTAGCTCATATCAAGTCAGCTGGAGTATTTCTGCACCTAAGACACATATATATCCCTACGGAAAAAAGGGCGTTTGCAAAAGTTACTTCAAAGTTGTGGAAATTTATCTTCTCTCCCTGCTGACATTTGGAAAACTAAAATAAGATCCCAAATCCTTTCTAGACAGTCAGCCTCCTCTGAAGCAAGGTTTTAAGAGATTCATTTTGAATTCCAGAAAGCTTTATCAGTTGATGAGCATGAACAGCATAAGAACATAAATGATGCACAAATGTACTGAAGAACAGCTGGAAAAAAATCCATTCAGAAGCAAGAACCAATGATACAATGGAGGATTAATTGTGCAATATAGTTTATTTTTCACCTTTTCCAGGAGGTGAGTTTACTCTTGGTTGTTTTGTTTTACTGCCATCTTCCCATTTGCCAGTACATGCATCCACTTGCCTCTCTGTATATAGTATCGCTGTAGTATCTGGGCAGAGTTTAAAACTCCAGAGCTTTTTCAAGGTTTGCAAGGACATGCACAACCTCTTCTAGGGGTTTATTTTGTTCAAACTGTTAGGATTAGCTCAACTAACTAACTAACTAAATAAAATTATTAAATAAATATTCTCTGCAACTGTTAATAGGACATGACATTACACTTAATTCTAAATCAGCTTAGTTCTGACTGACCTCGGGATCTTTTTGAGGTTGATAACACATGTCCACTGCTTACAACTGGGCACTTGCTGATGCGCAAGAAGTAAAATCTGTTTCTGTGCAGTGGAACAGTTCATGGACTAAATGTCATTCAGAGTCCTACTGAAGCCTACCCAGAAGGCTGGCATGGAATTCAGACAAAGCTGCCCCCCTGTACAAGGAACAGTGCATCATCAACGCTACTTGTAACAAAGATAGATAAAACCAAACTGGCAGGCAGACATCAAGTGAGGCTGAGAGAGGATTTTTCTATGTGTTTCTTTTGTACCAAAATACAATGTCCTAGTCTTGGCAAGCATCACACGGTGCTATGGCACTATAATACCTTTTACCAACAACATCAAGTTCCTTTGTCTAAGAAAAAACAAATATGGAAATCTTGTTCATGTGCACGCAATAACATTTTAAAGTTATATCATAATAAAATTATTGCAAGTTCTAACTGTTAAAAAACTCCTTTTATATTTAATACAAAATAATTTTCATATTACGTATAATGAAATTCAGGTAATCTGAGAAACCCAGAAAGGAGTTCTTGAGTTTCTTTCCCTTAGGCTACTCATAAACAAAATGATGTACAACTTTGGAAACTTTATTTCAAAATCATTATAGACCTTCCTTTTTAAGAGCTGTTCAGAGGCAAATTCCAGTTGAAGACTTAGAAGTCTTTTTTTTCTTGGCAAACTTCGTTTCAGAAACCCTTGTCCTTCTAGTACAATTTTACCCATCCACATATATAATCATCTGCCAGACATTGCCTTTCCCTGGTTTATTCACTTTTTAAATTTTGACTATTTAATCTATGATAGCATGCAAATAGAGCACGATTATTTTGGATAGTATACAAAGGACACATCTTTCAAGGAGTTTGCATTTCCTGCAGGCAGGTGGTGATGACCACAGAACAGCACAACAGCGTGTGCAATTTGGGTGATTCTGTATGCAAGTATGTGCACTCTGTTACTGAATTTACAGATGCAGAAGGAAGACATTTTCATGGATTTATCCACTAAGGCCATATCATAAAATTTTTCCTCAATACGGCTAAGGAGGAAAAAAAAACCATTTTTTCCCAACTTCTCTTTTTAAAACTTTATGTTCAGAATAAATGAATGATAATGCAACTACAATACGGAAGCAACCTTTCCCACGATACTTAACTGCACATGACTTCTGTCAAATTACAATAGCATCATTAGCCAGAGGCTACTTATTCAGAGCTTTGCCTTTGGAGATCCCATATTTCCCATATTCAGCAAAACCAGACCCCAGCATATATGCAAGTCTAGTCTTGAATCTCTTTGCTGACTTAACCATGAAGGAGAAATAAGTGCTCATTGGGAAGCAGGCTCCAAGACCACTATGGCTGAGCTACAACTCAATACAATAATTCTTTCTTCTCTTTCTCCCTTTATTACATGTCTCACTGAAAAGTTACCCTGGAGTGCCCAGGTTACTAGTCTCAGCTGCTGGCCTCATTCTGTACACAGGACTAACTCAGTAACTCAGGAACTGAACTTCCAAAATCATACAGTTTTCATTACAAGGGAACAGATATTATCTGAACACGGTGATCACTGGGAATCCCTTATTAGAGTTGTTAAATCTGACAGTTCTTGGGCTGATTCAGGACCACCACAATACTGAGAAGAACAGATAGCTGGGGTCAGTAGCAACACATGTTCCACAGTCTGAACTGTCTCCATCAGCCTCTCACTCCCTTGGAACTTGTAAGTCATCCATCTTTTGCTCAAACCTACATATGCCTAACGTGATTCTTCTCTCAAATCAGTTAAACTTTGAACAACATCCATTGAGGCCACATAAAAACAAGACCTGATGACTAAGGGAACAAAACATATAGCACCTGTGTTGGTGTTAATGACAGGAACCTCTTCCCCTTCTTCTTCTGTGGCAGGTTTACCAAAGTCTGAATCCTTAAAGCCAAGGCACAGAGTCTTAACACATTAAAAAGCTGTGGTATTTTAAACAGAATGATTTTCCAAAACTTCAATCAATTATTAAAAATTACAAGCAGATACAAACAAGATATATATGGCCCTGGATTGCCTCCAGAGGCCTGTGGTACACTGCAGGCAGAGGATAATGTAATTAAATATGGGCAGGCTGCCGACTACTCACTGTAGGTTTTGGCCGGATGTGAGCTGAAGAAGTTTGCCCTGTTGCAAACATTTGTTTTACAGTGCTACAACTTAATTGAGCTTGGAAAGCTTCTGCAGGCATTAACAATGGCTTACCTCACTAATGAACAGGGATAATACAACCATTTTGACTTGGTGGGCAAAATCCACCCTCATATCCATTTTGTACCTTTACAAAGTGAAAGAGGCACTTATGGGTATGTGTGCGTGGGGAAAAAAGAAAGTGGTAAAACAGGCTTAAATGGTTCCATGTGTTGAAAACGTAGTGCTGTGAAGATCTCAGCTCCATATGAAGTTCCTTAGTCATCTATGTCAGAGGACTTTTAGCCCAGGGAATCACAAAAGGGCTGATAAAGTATGCTGTTGCAATAGGCCAGTTCGCACTCAGTGACAGAAGCCGTCTCTCATTTCCTGCCATCTCTCTGGTTGCCATATTGACTTAAGCAAGCCAAGCACTCTGGCACCAATATACTCAACCAACTTCCGAAAGCAGAGCAGGAACATTTTCAGCAAACTTTATTTGCTGTGTGGTGCTGTTTCTTTCTTTGATTGGGTTAAGAAGCAGCATTTTAATTTGAATGCAAAACCAAATTAATATATTGTGCAAACCTCTCCTTCTCCTTTGGCATCCAGGCACTCTACCCATAAGCTTTATCCTAAACTAAATCTGGAAGCCTCCTGAGGAAGACTCTTGTTAAAAATATTGGCAGTTACTGCAAAAATGGAATTATGGTACTCTTCCTTCATTTCATTCTCTAAGATCTAGTTTAAAATATCCTGCCTAGAATGGCTGCAAAATACATGACAGATATGAGCAATCTGTCTGTCACTGTAAGCCAAATGAGACTAAATAGTTGCTTATCTGCTCTACAAAATGGGTCAAAAAGTCTTCCTTTAAAAGTCTTGTGAAGGATGGCAATTCTGGAAAGTGGCTCAAGCTCACCAAAGTATGACATTTTGCAAGACTATGGCAGTGTTTTGGAAAAAAAGACCCCAAATGTTGGTCTTTCAGAAGGTCTTTTAACAATGTGCAGTCATACTTGAACACACACAATGAAGGCAGGCACAGGAAGGAGAACTGGCTTGAGCTCAGGATTCCCTGGTGGTTGGACTTCAGGGTTATTTTCTTTCTATCTGACTTGTATGCTGTAATTGCACTGAGGCTGCAGATGACAAATTAACTTCTATTTGCCACTATTTACAGGTATTTGTTTGGATTCAGGGGGTGATTTTCTTGCACACAGGGATGTGTCAAGCTTGTGTGAACTCCGCATTTCAGAAGATTACCATTAAGCAATGGACTTGGGAGATGACGTAGCCAGCAGCCCATTCATTGCCTGTAAGAAGTGCCTAGAAAGCCATGTCTGTGTTAAGTACAGAATATGGCATAAGGCTCACACATAAAATATATCCTTAACAATACTGCCAAGACATATTTGGAATGAAGAATCATGTTTTCTCCCAAACGGGCAGACAGTTCAAAGCTAATTTGCTCTCCAGTATCACTCAAGGAGAACCTCCTTCTGTTTATATTTGTACACAAGAGATACCAAGAACGGATAGTGTCCACACCTGGTTTGTTTCTGACTCTCTCAAGTGACCTCCCATGTAACTCATTTGGGTGGAGGATGGGAAGCAAATCATCAGTAAGATCCCTGTAAAGCAACAAGTGCAAAACAAAGAGCAGCCTTTTTACTATTATTCATGAAAGGTGACCCATGTACAACTTCTACCTTGAATAACTGAAACAGGAAGACATCTGACTTTCTTTAGCCTTTCATAGGCAAAGAAGCTTTGCTCCCAGCTCAGGCCAGGCCTGGGGCCCTCTAGAGACCTCTTTGAAGCAGTAGCACCATGGGCAAGTAGAGTACCAAGGCAAATCTATACATTGAGTCCCAGAGTGAAAACCATACCTGTCAGAGGGCCTTGGAGCAGGCAGCTTCAGATCAGAAGCCAGGCACCATGCCTGTTCTGTATTGAGTTTTAGAAAGAGCCTTTAGCAAGTTACCCTACCTGCTCCTACTACTTACACACATAAGAACAGCCATATCACATCTGACTAGCGGCCTAGCAGCCAACATCATCAGATATTTAAAAAATACTACAGTTGACCAGCATGGGCAGCTAACACTTTTCTGGAGTATGTACCTAACCTCTGACATCTAGGACACACCCACGTTGCTGGCCAAACACTGACTTCAGGAGACTATCATGCATTTCGTTTGACACATTTCTCAGCCAACCTTCCAGCCTTGGACATGTGGTGCTTAGGGGTGACCTAATTGCAAACTTCCAGTACCTGAAGGGAACCTACAAGAAGGATGAAGAGGGTCTTTTTACAAGGGCATGTACTGACAGGAAAAGGGGGGTGGCTTTGAGCTGAAAGAGGGTAGGTTTAGTATGAAAAAGTTCTTCACTGTGAAAATGGCAAGGCACTGGAATAGGTTGCCCAGAGAAGTTGTGGATACCTCATACTTTTAAGTGTTTGAGGCCAGGTTGATGGGGCTCTGAGCAACCTGATCTAGTAAAAGGTCTGCAGCAGTGGGGTTGGAACCAGACGATCTTTAAGGTCACTTCCAGCCTGGGCCGTTCTATGATTTCTTATGGCCCCAAATCTGTAATTTGTGTGCCCTAGTCTCAGGCATCAAGACAAGAACATAAAGTTCAGTGCTGTGGCAGAGGCACGGAAGAAAAATAAGCCACTTCAGTATAGACTGGCAGTATGCTTAGTCTACATGGAAGAGCATAAATCCAGATAGCAGCAGGGAACTTAAACTATTATGAAAGAGCATTCTCATTTCTTCTCACCATCTTGTCTAACATTTCATTATCTGCTCACTTCACATGGCTCTCCAGGTTAGTAGCCTAGGACAGAAAAAAAGCTTCCCACATAATATTGTTGTTGTTGATAAATGAAGAAAGGAGAAAAACCTAAGCACTAAGTTATGAGTCACCTGAATGCACTTAAGCCAGATGTAGAATTAAGGAACAGGCACTGACATGCACTCACGAGAAAATACAAAGTTGCTTTAGTCTCTTTCACGATGAAATGCTGCAGGGCAGTAGGACTGAGGAGAGTTTAAAAAATAAAAGATAATGTGGGGGGGGAGAAGGCTTCTTAACATATAAATCACAGTGTCAAAATCCTTTTATCTTTTGGCGCTCAAATCTCTCATCTGCCTCAGCAAATGCTAAGCAAGTCACTAGCAATTCTTTGTGAATTTTTAATTGGTGTTTTCACAACCTTATTCTTGATATTTCTAAGAGAAATTAGCAGATGTTCGTAGGAAGAGATTTACAGAGAGAAATCTCTCAGGCTAGGGGTGAGTCTGAGAAAGAGCTGGATGTCCTCTGCCTAAGCACCATCTGCAATAAAAACTCCAGGCTTTCCTCAGCTTCAGAATATACTCTCCAGAACTGTAAAAGGTAGGCTGAAATTGCCTAAACTTTTGTGAGTGTCAGGTTTTAAACACAGAGTCTGCAGCATCTGGTCTCTAGTTTGCATGTAGCAAGGTCACAGTAAGACAGAAGTTTACCCATGCTCCTTGGCGCCAACACAAAACTCTGTTTCATATTGCTAGATTATGTGGAAAGAAGAGAAAACTTTAGGATGTCTAGTAAATAGTTCCAAACATGGTTCCAAAAACTACATTTTCTGATCTCATCTACTGAATTCACCAGAAAACTCCTTGAAGAGGCAAGTGTTTAGGTCTGGTCCTAGAAATCGTTTATCAGATGGTTTATGAATAGACTGGAAATACTTCTCTTGGAAAGTTCTCCAAAAACTGGGTTATGTTCAAAAGTCAGAGAACAAAACTTGACAAATTTCACACTTCAATTTAAAAGATGCTGGAAGAGTTTTTTTCAAAATTTTTAAAACAAAATTTTTAATTGTCATTGTGCAGTGCCATTTTCATTTAAAGGTTCCTCTATAAGAGTAAGAAAGCAAGCTAAATAGTCCAAAAGTGAAATAAATCCTTTTGTTGAAGCTGAATTAAATAATTCACATTGACTCTAGTACAAATTTTCTCAATTTGCTGTTTCACCAAAATAAAGAAAATACACTGTTTTGTTTGGCCTAACCCACTTTTAAGTCAGCCACTGAAACAAAATATCCATTATTGATCCAGCTTGGCTAAATGACTAAACTTCCTGTTGCTAAAACATGTTGAGTACAAGAGAAAGTTTTAAGGAAAAGGAAGGGTATGCAGTCAGTACATTTTTGAGGTTGAGGTTTTGAATACATTTTTTGAGGTTCCAAATCCTGTATGGCTGAGCAGAAGTGTGAAAGGAGCCATTAAGACGTTCACCATGTTGGAGCCAAGGCTGGATTGCAGCAGCTAGAAACTCGGCTCATCATCTTACTGTTTCTTCTTCCCTGTTTCGCACTTCTACATCACAGACTCAACAGGAAGTTCCTCAGGATGGCAAGCAACATTCTGTTTTGTGTCTGGGCATTATCCTGCCGGTCCATAGCAAAGGTTTTTCGGCACATATATGTACTGCCACAGAAAGAACAATTTTTCTCAAGTGCAATACTTGTTTTTTCTTCTGCTAAAATAAATAGCACAAGCTGGTTGAAACAATTTTATCCTCTGCCCCCCCAGTGAAAAGACGACTTTTAGCAAAAGCAAAATCCTAACTTTTTACAAGTTGCAGCTTCTAGCTCTTTAAAATGGAAGAGGAAGCCCAGGTCTGCATTACTGAATGGAGACACTACTGACCTGAGTCTGGGCTTTTGCTCCACACACCTACTAGCTCTTAATGTGAACTCTTGTCTTAGGAGAGGTGGAACTGTAGGTCATGAGAAAAATCAGCTGTGGAGTTGAATAAATAAATCAGCTATATAATTGGACCTATCTCATTTGAATTTCTCAGTTCTATCTGGAATCTCTGAAACTGTATATCTGCAGAGAAATTTTGGGCATGGTCAATGAAAATCTAACCTGATATTGTGATTTTCAACAGGTACCTGTAACAACTGCACCATCAAACCTAGCTGAGAAAAATCTGATTCTGAGCAGTTTGTGTTCCTTAAGCCAGTCAGCTTTCCCTCGCATCACCACTTACTCTTATCTGAGCTGTGTCTTAAATGGGCTCAAGAAAAGAAAATTAATGCATTAGTGAAGTTTTTCTTCACATCACATTGAGAGAAAAGAAAAAAACATCCTGAAATATGAAAGAACCTTTCTATTTCTCATGCATCTGTAACTTATTAAGGAGACTATCATAACAGAAGACACTCTGACCAAGCAACCTTTCCTCTGGTAGGGCATGAGTAGACTGTGGTGTCAGAAGCTGACAGTATGCCAGGAATCAGCAGTAAACTTGCAGCAGGAGTAGTAGCCAACATGGTGTGAAGTTTGTCCTTTGGTGAAAATTATCCTGGAGGACTAGGAAACTGCCTAAGAAGCCTAAGTCATTTGAAGAGATTTTGGCATGTTAGAACCCACAGAAAATTGTTTCTTAAATACATTATTTATTGCTTTTCTGTATTTATATAATATCCAGCTTCCTGAGAGTAATTTGTTTTGGATTGTGTAACACTGGGCAGAACATCAAACATATGTTAATCAGTGGTAATAAAACACTGAGTTTTCTGGTCACTGAGGTATTAAGTATTGCTAATAAATTATAGGGCTAGCATTTTAAATGAGCTATAGTTTGGAGAAGAGCAGTAACACCATGTTTAAGAGCATTAATTGCCATTGCCCAACTTCCTAATTACTAAGGGTTCCAAATATGTTTTTAAACCAACAACTCTGTTATATATGCAATGAAATACAGCTGCATTTGAAAATCTTCAATAGTGTTAAGTATTTTACCCCTTCAAAGCACTCTATGGACATGAAAACACAGTACCTCTGTGAAACAGTTAATTATTACTCTCCCTATTTTATACACAGGGGAAGCAGAAGTGCAGAGAGGTTAAAAGTCTCCATTGAGACCACCCAGCTTGTTAGAGTCAGGGTTTGCATGAAGGGGACACACATACTCTCCAGTCTTACAGCACATGGAACAAACAGCGCTCCCGTTCCCCAGACGCAGCCTGACTGTGCAGCAACAACAATCCAGTCATGGCAATGGCATCCTGTCCCCACATTGTGTTTCTTCTTCTTGTGGACTGCCAGGGACTTGAGGAAGCAAGAGGCACTAATCTTCTCCTGGAATAACTCATAGACAGGGAAACTGTACTGTGTATGACAGACCTTCCTGCTTTCTGTAGAAAAGGACACATTTTAAAAGTGACATTTTTGTGACCTACTGTCTGAGCTCTTTGGCACAGGATTCCATTGTGCCCATCAGTGAAGACAATGTCCCTTCTGCAACACAAAATGCACATGGTGCACGTGAACACCACAGTGCTTTCTGATGCACTGGTATAAGCATAAAGTTCATGGATCTGGCAAATGTTCTGCTACAGAAGTGAGCAGGAGTGCACACATCCCATGAGTCGTGCTGGCAGGTGTGCTGATAGTGAAGCAATCCAGCTGCTCTAGAATGGGACATTTGCCAGGGTCATAAGGCATTGCCCTTATACCAGGTAACAGCCTCACTGATGGGATGGTACTTACTGAGAACTGCACAAGCATCAGGTTTAAAAGCAAGAGACTTCAGGAAAGCAAGGTGGGGAAGCCAGCCGTGTCCTTTCAGAGAACAGGGCTTACCCTCATCAGAGAACTGCTAGCCAAAAAGGCCACAGGCAGGCCACACACAGTAGGTTTGAGGAGCCCAGCAGCACTCAAGGATTAACACTGTTTGGTCTTCTTTACCTTCCATTCACCTTGTTTTGGCCCAGTTCCCACATTGTATGAAAAACAGAAGCCATCTTCCTTCTGTTACTGTCCATTAAATTCTCTCCAAGTGTAGTCCCAAAAAACTAGCCTTATGCTGAAGTGCCCTCATCTGCATCCCTGCCTCAAACCTGTGAGGCATTTTCACAGAATCACAGAATCATTGAGGCTGGAAAAGATCTCCAAGATCTTTGAGTTCAACCTTTGACTGTTCACCACTAGACCATAGCACTACGTACCACATCCAGTTGTTTCTTTCAACACCTCCACGGATGGTGACTCAATCACCTCCCTGGGCAGTCCATTCCAAAGTTTAACAACCCTTTCTATGAAAAAATTCCTCCTGATGTCCAACTTGAACCTTCTCCGGTACAGCTTGAGGCCATTTCCTCTTGTTCCATCATTAGTTGCCTGGAAGATGTCAATTTCCACCTGATTACAATTTCCTTTCAGGTAGTTGCAGAAAGCAATAAGGTCTCTCCTGAGCTTATTTTTCTCCAGGCTGAACAACCCCAGCTCCCTCAGCTGCTCCTTATGTGGCTTACCTCTCTAGACCCTTCACCAGATCCATTGCCCTTTTCTGGACATGCTCCAGCACTTCAATGTCTTTCTTGTCTTCTGTCTTGCCCAGAATGGGACACAGGACTCGAGATAGAGCCTCACCCAGTGGTGAGCATAGAGGGACAATCCCTGCCCTGGTCCTGCTGGCCACACTATTCCTGATCCAAGCCAGGATGCCGATGCTACTGGCCTTCTTGTCCTCCTGGGCACACTCCTGGCTCATGTTCAGCTGCTGTCAACTAGCATCTTTTTCCACCAAGCAGCTTTCCAGACACTCTTTCCCTAGCCTGTAGCGCTGCATGGGGTTGTTGTGACCAAAGTGTAGGACCCTGCACCTGGTCTTATTGAATGTCATACCGTTGGCCTTGGCCCATCGATCCAGTCTGTCCAGATCCCTCTGCAGAGCATTCCTAGCCTCCAGCAAATGAACACTCCCACACTACTTACTATCACTGAGCTTTCAGAGAGCTCCAGGAACTTTGCTGCTGCTAACCAGACCTTGTGTTTTTGGGCAAGAGAGAACAAGAATGGCTAGCCCTGACTCACCTGTAAGTCACAGGACTACAAACATACACGCAACATGACAGCAATTCTGCAGGTGGGGCATGACTCATGTAACCCAGAAGAGGCTGTGGTTCATCCAGCATGGCCACGTCAAGGTGGGGGGGGGAGGACATCTTGTGTATGCCAATGTGGCACCTTGGGAGCCACAGGGGAGGTTTGTTCTGCTGACCTGCCTGCTGCCCCCCTTCCAACTGCTCCTGCAGCTCTCCTGGCTCCCTCCAAAACATGAACAGTCACAGGGCCTATCTGTAAATCCAGGTACCTCCCTGCTCACCACAGAGCGAGAGAACAAGCCCTCACCTCACCCATGGCTGTGTTCTGGGTCCTTTCTAGTGTGGTGTAGGAGGACACTGGCCCTGGCAGCAAACCTTCTGCTGATGTGACGGGGCAATGAAGAGGCTGAATACAGAGCCTGTGCTGCAGGGTTTCCAATGAGACATGCAGAACATAAGGACATGGTATTTGGCAGCAGGAGCCTGCCTCTTTGCTTTGTGGGCTCTTTGCTGGCTGTCTTGTGCCTCCTGACGTAGGCACTCTGCGTGTGGTGCGGCCTAGGCTGCCTCGGGGGCACTGAGGGGGCCAGCTGGCCCTTGCATCCCCTCCCTGACATTGCCATGAATAACAGCTCTCCCACTGCTCCCAAGAGGACTCTGGTGCCATCACAGAGTGACCTGTCAGGGAGTCTGGCCTGGGGGATGCAGCAAAAGGACATAGCTGAAAAAGACATCTTTACTCCAACAAGGCAGTCACTTTTCTGCCAAAAAAAGAAAATTACTTAATTTCTCAGGACAAAAGAGAACTGAAAATTGGGATGAGAAGAAAGACAGAAAAGAAATAATGCAAATCAAAGCACATTCAGACATTTCACAATTGTATAGTGAGAAAGCATAAAGAGCCTTCACAAACAAGCAGTCACAGCCTTCAGACATGTCCCAGCCTCAAAATCAGACATGACACAGAAATTGCATTTAAGGAAGAAACATTTATCATATGAGAAGCTGACTTCTGTGAAGGAAGTTTTCTAAGCTTCCTTTAGAAAATATATGCAAACTTCTAATATGTTTCAAATTGTTTTACTAGCCCCCTTATCTCCCATACCTTGCACAGATTTATTAAAGAAAGTACTGCCTAGTACACTGGTTTGTAGTACTCTGAGCACTGACACTCATAATCAATGGTACTATGTGTTGAAAAATTGTGGGTTTGCCTTTAAAATCCATTTAAAGTATGAAAAATTCACAGTCCATCCTGCCCCTTATCTCCCTGATCTTTTAGTTGCTGATGACCATTATATATTCTGGCAACCACTTGGAAAAACCATGCAGGTGTTTCTTGCAGTCCTGCTTGAATTCTTTGTGCAGTGAACAGGATACAGCTTCAGGTAACTGAGGCTATTACTATTATTATAATAATAACAAATTTGAGTGTTTTCCCAGAAGGCTACAGACTCAGTTGCACTATGCAGTCAAAGAGTACTAGAAGCACATCTGGTCACAAACAGCTTAAAAGTGCACATGAACAACGCTTTGCTATTCATATGTCCTGCCAGCATGGGCAAGACCTAAAACTTTTGGGTAGCTTCTTCTCTCTGGTGGTCTGACACTTGCTCACTTGTGGCTGGATCTGCCACAACTGAACTCAAAGAGACTTCAGAAGAACAGGATCACAGTGTGGTACAGTAAAAAGATAAAACACATGAACACTCTGTCTGGATTTCTGCCTAGTCACAGGCACAAAAACTGTCCTAGCAACCCAAGAGCATTTGAAGAGTCCTCACAGTCATGTCTCTCCTTAAATGCTAAAATCTTGAAGATATTTTTCTCCATGGGACACCCTGAAAAGTGTAGTTATTAAAGCTGATTTTGCAAACTACAAAACACAAGTCATACTGCAGACCAGAACCAGTTCCAGACCAAAGCAACCTGATTCTTTCACCAAATTTCTAAAGTCTCAATTCTTCTCTCTCCTGAAAACCAAAACATCACAAATATTTACTTCTCTGTCCAACACACACCTTGTTTCCCGCTTGAGTACTGCAGGTAGTACCACTTTGGTCATGCAGCAAACAGACACAACTTCCTTTTTGCTCCTTTCTTCATGCTCTCCCTTTAGTCTCTCTGGCTCCAAATTCAAGTACATCCACCATTCTGCTTGCTCTCCTGCTGAAATTCTTCTTTTGTTCAGTCCAACTTGTTTCTCTTGAGTGGAACAGAAAGAGCTAATAAACCAATGAGGTCAAGACCTTAGCAGCACTACCTTTAGTCACCATTGTTCACCTTGCTTCTGATGTCAACTATCTTGAACAGAAGATACATAAACAGTAAAAACATTTTGTTATGCTACTATGCCAGACCCCTACCAAAAATTAATACTCCTGTTCTATACCAATTGTCACTAACTTCAGTAATTGGGGAGAACTGATACTGGGATCAAAATTTGAACTGTCCCATAATTCAAAATATACTTCAAAATATCCAAGTCCAGCTCCCTATTCTTCTGCTACCAAAAGAAAAGGAGATGGACTTGGGCTTGTCTTCTCAAAGCATTTTCTCTTGGATTTCACAGAATCACAGAATAGGCTGAGCTGGAAGGGACCCACAAGGATCATCAAGTCCAACTCCTCGCCCTGCACAGGACCAACCACAAGAGCCACATCATGTGCCTGAGAGTATCTTCCAAATGTTTCTTGAACTCTGTCAGGCTTGGTGCTGTGATCACTTCCCTGGAGATCCTGTTACAGCATTCACACTCTGGGTGAAAAATCTCTTTCTAATATCCAACCTAAACCTCCTCTGACGCAACTTTAGGCCATTCCCTTGGGTCCTGTCACTGGTCACCACAGAGAAGAGATCAGAGCCTGCCCCTCCTCTTCCCCTCACAAGGAAGTTGTAACTGCAGTGAGGTCTCCCCTCAGTCTTCTCTTCTCCAGGCTCCAAGTGATCAACCATTCCTCATATGGCTTCTCCTCAAGGCCCTTCAACATCTTTGTTGCCCTCCTTTCGATGCTCTCTAATAGCTTTATATCTTTCTTGCATTGTGGTGCCCAAAACTGCCACAATTTTCAAAGTGAGGCTGCCCCAGTGCAGAGCAGAGCAGAACAATCTCCTCCCTTGACGGGCTGGCAATGCTTTGCCTGATGCCCCCCAGGACACATTGGCCCTCCTGGCTGCCAGGGCACTGCTGACTCATAAACAACTGGCCATCGGCCAGGACCCCCCAGGTCCCTTTCCGTGGCACTGCTTTCCAGCATCTCATTTCTCAATCTGTACATACATCCGCAGTTGCTCCAATGCAGGTGCAGAACCCAGCACCTTCCCTGGTTGAACTTCACATAGTTAGTGATTGCCCAATCCTCTAATTTGTTGGAGTCTCTCTGAAGGGCCTCTCTGCCTTAGAGGTGGTCAACAGTTCTCCTAGTTTTGTGTCATCTGCAAAGCTGCTTAATATCCCTTCCAGTCCTGTGTCCAAGTCATTTATGAAAATGTTGAAGAGCACAGGGCCTAAGATGGAGCCCCATGAACCCCACTAGTGAGAGGTTGTCAGTCTGATGTTCCCCCATTCACTACTATCCTCTGTGCTCGACCCGTGATCCAATTGCTCACCTACTGCATAATGTATTTTTTCACAGATTCTTTCATTCATTTCTCAAATATTTATCTGATACCATTCTGGACATACTTAAGACAGTCACACATGGAACTGCTTGAACATTTCACTGTATAATCTAAAGAGACATATACACTTGTATATTCCTCTATATGCCCGTATTTCTTGCAGCCTAAGGTGAGGCTTGAAATAGCAAGGATTTAACCAAAAATACTCGAAAAAGGGTGCATGCATACTACCAAATCATGGCTATTAGACATTTAATTATGAAGCAATTTGGGCAGGGGAATCCCACTTTTACATTATTTATCACAATTTGAGAGTTGTATTCAATGATCCTTATGGGTCCCTTTCAACTCGAGATATTTTATAAAGTCACAAGAAAAAAAGACTGTCAAATGCAAGAAAAGAAAGTTTTGGGAGTTTTCCAATTATTTTTTTTGCCAAGAAACCACATGCTCAGCTTCTCTGTCCCATCTTATCCACAATTCTCAGACAGTGTTTCTCCATGCCATGCCCTAAAGGAGAAAAGTGTCAAAACCCAGCAATGTAAAGCATGTAAAGTGCCTGAATAAAAATACTATAAGGATGAGAAAGCTATATTGGATTAATTTTAGTCTAATTTGCAATGTAGAGAGGTGCAAGGAGGAAAGAGAAACAGCTTTATCCAAAGTACTTACATGATCCTCATTAGTGGAGCATCTTAATGTATTTATGCTAACAGCACACTTGTGAGGGAGGGAAGTATTATCTTCTGCATTTTACAGATGAGGAACAGGGATTCATAATCTTAAAAAGTATCTTAAAAAGTACTTATGAGTAAAACACTCATTGATTTCAGCTGAAGTTGCGTCCCTAAGTTCCCCTGAGAAATCAGCCCAAAGCAGCTGCAACGTGCACAAGTAACCATGGGGCTGGAGACCTGACACCCTCTGAACTCAGCTGCCCAAAGGCCATGCAGACCATGAAGCACAAGTCCCTCAGCACACTGCTACCTATCCAGTTCTGCTCTCTTTGTTCCTGCAGCTGTAGCTCCTGGTGCTAAGGTCGTATTCTTCCTTGTACGTGCTGAAAAGCATCCTGCTTCCTCCACACCATGCCATCAGTTCAAGATCATTTGGACTCCAAAGCTCATCTCTGAAGCACTTACTCTTCCTCTCTGGCTTGCATTCATTACAGTAAGGACTTTCTGTACTCCATCATCTAACTGCCTACCATTAGTAACGAAAGCTATCAAGCAGAACAAGACTCATCTCAAATCTCAGCTATGCTTTACATATTTCCCCATCTGACAGTTTTGCCCTCATTTGTTCACAACATCATCTTAAGGCAATGAAATTTATGCCCTTGAGAATGTCAAACACCTCACTAAAAGCAAAGTAAGGTCAAATAGTTGTTCCTCTTGTGAGCTAAGAGGAAATCGGACCAATTTGACAGGATTTTGAGAGAGAACATGAGTAAATGTGTGCTGTACAGCCACTTAGAGACTAGAAGAAGATGATTCAAGAAGTCTACGGTAATAAGAATGGGAGTCAATGTCTGGTGACTCTAGATAGTTTCCATCCTCCCCTATAAATAAAATTGTTTCTGAAGAATATCCGTGTTGCTGCTTTTTCCTATAATTTGTTGAGCAATGGCCAAATATACATAATTTCTCAGCCACAGACGAATAATTTATTTTTCACAACCCAGGTAACACCTGCCTTTCAGGATTGTTAAGTAAGACTTTTCTCAATTCACTGTTTACAACAACTTCATGAAAGACATCCTGTGAAACTATTTATATTTTAATAATTGTTATAAATTTTAATTTTATTTGGGGGCAAAGTCACTCAAGTATAGATCCACCAATGTCACTAAAATTACTCGTAAGAAAAGACTGGTAATCTGCCTATTAAGTTACTCTGTCTTCCTTCAGTATGTGCCATTCCGTTCAACCTTTGGGATGCTTAATACACATCGTGCAGATGTGCTTGTGGAAACTAAATATTTCCCTTTTCATTTCACTAGACCTAGGAAAAGTCTTTTCTGCTTTGGTCTTAGATTTTTGCTTTCCTCCACTTTTTCTGCTGGTTTTCACAATTCTGCAGTGACAAAACTGTCAGCAGTTTGTAAGGGGGCCAAATCCTTTCAGATGTTGCATATAAGTTTCAGAGCCATTTTCAGATTTACTTCCTTTCTAGTTTCCTTGCAGATATCCCTTTGATCCACTCAGTAAATTTGGACATCAGATATATGATCAGCATGTGGGACAATTTTCCTACAAACTGGCCACATTCACAGTCATGACTAGAATGTTGGATCTCCAGAGATCAAAATGAAATGTATCCAAAGTCTGTATTGTTTTTCTATGCCCTAGACTGTTACAACAAAGTAGTCTTGGAGCCAAACTTCCTTAAAGTTGACAAGACACCAGACTTAAGTCATCTGGGCACCAGACTGGATCCAACTCCAGTAGCTGGAGATGAAGATAAATCTTTTTAATTTATCATAGTAGAGATTAAAAGGTGTTGATCAAAGTGTAAGCACTACCATCTTTGTCTGGACTACTATGAGTATTTCAGTTACACTGCCACTCACTGACACCTCAACATGGCGTCTTTTTTTTTATTCTCTCCAAATATGCCTGCTCTATGCAACACAAATAAGCAAAACTTGTACTAGGCCACAGGGTCTTTTCTTTATTTTGGGTTTCAATTTTTTTTAAAGAATACTAATCTAGAGAGTGCAAAGTTACAGTCTATTTCTTACCGTCAGTGCACAGGGACTTCCTCTTTGCTCCAGTGCACTTTATTGTCCATGCCCTTGCTTGGCAGGTGGGAGGGACAAGGAGGTGCTCTCCTTTCAGTGCAGTGAGGAGGTTTGGCTCACTCTAAGAGAAACCACTATGGTCTAGGCTGGAACACATCCTACAACAGACCCTCGCTGCCCTCCTGGCTGAAAGCAGCAGCCACAAAGAGAAGGTTTACAGGGAGGAAAGGGAAGGGAAACTCTTTAATCATCCATGCAAGCAGCACCAAGAGCTACAGGAATGGCGTATCACATCTTTACTAACTATAGCTACTATTCATTAGTGATTTGAACATATGCATGACAAGCACCATAAAGGACAGAGCAAAGACCAGAACAGCAAAGTACTATCTGAGGTACAGATAGGTGGAGTTCCTGTAGGACACTGGAGACTCAAGCCTGCAGTCCCTGTTCAGACACAAACAGGACCACACAGTCAGGTGCAAGCCAGGCAGGGCCCTTCAGGAAGCTTTTTTTTATAACAAACATAAAATGAAGAAGCAGATATAGCTGAAATTTGAGTGTGATAGTTTGACCTTTCCATGATCATCTGTACTCTCATAGTTATTTCAAGCACTTCAAGTTACTGCACATCAAAGAAAAGCAGGTGCAATGACACAACAGCTAGAGCCACAACCAGAATGAAGCCTCTGAGAGGGAAGAGCTGGAGAGACCAGCATCTTCATGAGGAGTGGCCTTGAACGGAGAAATATTTAATTTACTTAATTTTTAAACTAGTTTATCTTGATTTCTTTGAAACTTTTTGCTAATTTTGGAGATTTCTTCAATTCCTAGGCTAAGAGGTTAGCAAGATTTGCTCCAGCTTTCTTTTTTAAATAAAACAAGTGTGTGATATGAGAAACTGAGTGCAAATCTTCTATAATTAAGACAGGGAACCTCCTGAAACTAGTCAGGTTTCAAAAGCAAATATATGTTCAAGCACAATCACAGTATTTCAGGAAAATTTTAAAAGCTTTAATCATAAGAAGAGGGTAAAGGCACTTTTATTTCAGGTGTAGTTCAAGCATCATCCATCTTCCTTCCCTAAAGGCAAACATTCTCAAGTTACAAGTTTTGAAAGATTTTTCTAAGTCTTCATTATCCTTGGAGCTTAACACTGTCTCTAATCAAGACTTCCTTTCGGAGCTCTACAGCTTATTCTACAGCCTTTGTAATTAGCATTATTTCTAGCTATTCACTTTTCCAGACTCAGTAGTGGAAAACAAGAATTATTTTCAAATTTATGATTGAATCAAAAATAAAATATAATTTAAAGTATTTCTTTTTTCATGCCAACTCAACCAAACATTACAAATACTGTAACTGAAGTTTGGTTACCAAGA
The DNA here is from genome assembly GCA_013390005.1 of Calyptomena viridis. NCBI lineage: Eukaryota > Metazoa > Chordata > Aves > Passeriformes > Eurylaimidae > Calyptomena > Calyptomena viridis. The sequence goes on from WEIV01021067.1 coordinate 106,747, forward strand.
CCCTTTCTAGGAAGAATGCCTTTCCAGTCCCTTTGCTGTAAAGATTTGTGGACAGCATTTTTTTAGAAGTAAAAAATAATTAACTTCTGATTGAGTTTCAGGTTTAAACTTAAAGACAGCTCTCTGGAAATAGCAGTCAAAAAACTTAAAGTTCCAAATAAATCTAACAACACTTATAAATCCTGTGCACATTTGTTTAAGGGTACATAAAACGTAATTGGTAAAAACCCCAGAAAAATGAACAAGGAATAGGTACTTTAAATGCCTGGTAGAGGTATTTGAGATATATGAAACTCATCATAAGTTAATGAATCAGAAGATTTATCAATCTTTCTAATTAGAAAGACTCTACAGTAAAGAGTCGGAGAAGTTTAATCATGACAAATGAGCAGAATAAAAATAAAATATAAGCAATGCTGAATACAAAAAAAAATGAACAGCAGGAGTGTTTGAAACACTTATAGTGAGGAGGAGAGGTGGGCTCTCACTCTGCAGCCCTGTGCCTGCCTGGAGCAGGGTGTCCTGTTGCAGAGAGATATCTGAGGAACTAGAGTGAAACACCCTTCTACCTTGTACCTGTTGCCCCGTCCTGCCTGGACTGCAGCAACAGTCCTTGGAGGTAGGCAAGCCTTCATTAACCCTTTCCAGTCTGCTGCTGTGTTTCTGAATAAACTTATTACAAGCAGAGAAAATTGTATTTGTTTCCTGGACTCACTGCTAAGCACTGTTAGCAAATTCGGTAATGTTTCAAGGATACTAACACAAAAACTAATTGGAGACATAATCGACAGTGATTCCCTACTGCATCTTCCCTCTTCAGGAATCATCAGCTGCTGGCAGTATTAATTCACTTGCTAATGTGGAAAAGACAATGTAGAGCCTTTTAAACGTATTTTTGAGCAAAATTGTGAGAGGCACATGTTGTGGTTTAACCCCAGCCAGTAGCCAAGCACCACACAGCTGCTCACTCACTCCCTCACCAGCAGCAAGATTGTGGAGAGAATCAAAGGGTAAAAGCTAGAAAACTCATGGGTTGAGATAAAAACAGTTTAATAGGAAAAGCAAAAGCCACACATACAAGCAAAGCAAAGCAAGGAAATTATTCACTACTTCCCATGGGCAGGCAGGTGTTCAGCCATCTCCAGGAGAGCAGGGCCCCATCACCTGTAACAGTTACTTGGGAAGAAAAACACCATCACTCCAAATGTCCCCTGCTTCCTTCTTCTTCCCCCATTTTATATACTGAGCACACGATGTCACATGGTATGTAACATCCTTTTGGTCAGTTTGGGTCATCTGCCCCAGTTGTGTCTCCTCCCAACCTCCTGTGCATCCCCAACTTCCTTGCAAACATGGAGGATGAAAAGGCCTTGGCTCTGTGTAAGACCTGCTCAGCAATAACAAAAACTTCTATTTGTGGGTCTTGTGTTCAGCACAAATCCAA
>WEIV01021069.1:2036-48909 GCA_013390005.1 Calyptomena viridis
AGGCCATTCCCAATCATCCTATCCCTACATGCCCATGTGAAAAGTCCCTCTCCAGCCCCCATTCACTTATTCTCCTGTAGAACAGAAGTCAGCAAACTGTACCCAGTCATTTCTCTATCAAAGTCAAAACCACTGTTCAACCCTGTATTTTACATGCAGGAGGAAAGATCCAAAGCAGATCTGGGTGAGTGATTAGTGGTTGAGTGTTAAAAATAGCAGTGATTGACTTCAGCCAGCTTTACCTTCCAACCATTGGATCTCGGTATATGCTTTACTTACCACCTTCAGATTAATGGAGCTGTCTACTATCTATTAGTGGATCAAATCACCTCTTAACCTCCTCTTCAATAAACTGAATAGATTGAAGGAAAGGAGACATTTAGCTTTCTCAAAAGGGTGTGAAAGAACACCAGTCCTTCCACTGTTCCTTCCCAGAACAATGTTGATAAAGAAGATGAGATCAGTGACAGGCATTGTACCAGTCCCCAGAGGCAGTGTATTCATTCCAAGTTGGTTGAGAAGTTAAGAAAAATATGGATTTAACTGGAAAATTTATGGTCAGTTATTGAAGATTCCTTCCTTTAGTTGGCTCCTGATACAATGCTGCATTTGATATTATCCCAGTGTTTGACAGGCTTTTCCAGCAAAGGCAGGGGTAATGGGATGATTTTTTTTTTTTTACACAATCCACATCCATTTAAAAAATCAAAAATAATGCATAAGCATCATAAAAAAAATTCCATCTTTTTAGTCCATTCCAGTAACCTATTTAACTACATCAAGCAATAGGTAATTATGCCATGCACATTATAATAGAGACGCACTTTTTATGATCCAAAGAGCCCAGAGCAACAGCATCCCTTAGACTCCAGGGGGACTAAACTCCAGTTGCTTGCTAAAATTGCAAACAGTTGGCTGGACTATCAGCCACCTGCAGCTCAGCTGTGCATAAATCTAGAAGATGTTACTGTATTTTTATACAAATATATTCATAAAACCTCAGACTATCTAATACAAAATCAACTTTCAAGGCAAAGAAAACAAAAAACTATGATATTATTACCATTTAGGAGAGCCTATGTGTTTCATGGTTGTTTTGAATACTGGTGAATTCTAGAGAATAGGCTGGTTTCCAAGTGTTTTCCCAGTTATCTTCTATGATTGGCACAAGTAAGACCAATTGCCAGCTTCAGAACTAACCTCACAATTTACTTGTGAGATTTCACCACCGTTGTAAACACAGCTGAGAACTGATTATCAGAATTAATAATCAAGTTCCTGGTATATGAATATGTATACAGTTTTTATTGCTTCAATATTCTAGCCTAATCATTCCCTGAATCCCAGAATATTTCTGCCAATAAACATGTTCATTCAAGTACTTGCAGAGAGCCAGTATGCAAGGGGCATGAGAACTGATGAAATAAATGAGTTTAGAAAGAGGAACAAGGAAAAAGAATTGCAGCTTGCTTGCTGAGCATTCCTTTCACCATTTACTCTTCCTTCTGCTTCTCCTGAAGTATTTACCACATCCCCTGACTTTATAACAGAATCTCAAAAGCGGTGGCATCATCAAAAGTAGCAGCAGGGGNACTAGAGACTTTAAAGTCCAGGTAAGAGTTTGAGATTTTAAAGTGAAGAATTTCTTACTACACAATTAGTTAAACTAGGTTATATCTATCAGATCCTCTTCACAGCAACATATAGAAGAATATCTTTGGAAAGGGACGTATTTTGCACTGTCTTCTTCTATTCAGCATATTCCAACACATTTGGGAAGTGTGGCTTTTTGAGAATTAAAAAAAAAAAATAGTAGTATTATGCAGTACTATTGTGACCTTTGAGTTACTGAGCTCTTGTCAGGAAATCATGTCAGTATAAACATTCACTTTAACCTGTTGCAAGCCACACTGCAATTGGGAGGTAAGATTTCAATATGACAAATAAAATAAATATTAAACATTTGCTTAGCTAAGAAAATAAGTCTACACACAGCTCATGTCACATTTCATTTATTTCCAAGAAGATCTCCTTTGTAAAAAAGGAAAAAGTAGATCAGAAATATATGTGCTATTTTTGTACTGATAAAACCACTTTCATGGGAACTGTTCAGATATTTATCAGAGGAACCCTTTTCCAGGTTCAGAAAGCAAAAGCCAAATCTCAAGTGTCACACTGTCCATTCTCTCTGCCAGAGCAGGGCTGACTGTAATTGTTACCCACGGGTCACTGTCTGTCCTGTTCTTAGAGACCTCCAAAGGCCAGGGCTCTAACATCTCAGCTTAACTTTTCCCATGTTTTACAGACTTCTGATCAATATTCTTGTTGCCTTTTTCTAAGTCATATAATCCAAAAGCGAAACTGTTACTGAGTATCACAAATGCCACAACAATAATAAATTACAGCATTTATATCAGGTCATTTGTACCACAGAGCAAATTATAAATATGTGACCCTTCGAGTCTTGCTCCAACAGCCCTGAGCCCAGCAAAGCTTTCCAGCATGCAGTTAATTTAACAGGCTATTTTTCATCACCATCCAGGCAAAGCAATTGAACACATGCTTAATTTCAAACATGCACCTAAAACTTACTGCTTATAGTGAGACTAAAGCTTTTATTGTGTTTTGATGAACCAAGCTGTTATGCACAGATCAAGCCATAAGCATATGAGCCAGCAGGATTATTCATGTTCCAAAGTCATACACCTGTTAAGTGCTTTATTGGACTGAGGGCATAATTAGTGCAAAATGTAGCTATATTTATTTAATTACAAGCAGGACTAATGACTAAAATTATTTTAAAATAGCAGGATATTTCCAGAGGCCAACTGTGAAACTCCTATTCCAAGATCTATTTCTGCATCCTCTTTGAATCCAAAGAGAGACAAAACAACTGCTGTGTTTTTCTCAGTCCCACAGAAATCATACTTGAATCAAATTATCTTTTGTATTTATCAGCTAAATAATTCTGTCAACTGTCCGACAACTGCAGCAGCCTCAGGAGCTTTTATAAACTAGCTGATGAATGATTGGTTAAATAAATCTGCTACAATTATTCTGGTAATGAAAAACAAAAACGACAGCATGTCTTCTCCAACTCAAGCTAAATCCTATTTGCTGCTTTTTGGTAATGGGATATATTGTATTTCTTTAATAGTGAGGATTTATTTTTGTGGTTAATTGCAGAACTCAAAATAGCTGAAGAATCTTTTTTAAATCTGAGATATGATCTTAAAAAGCTAAATTCATACTGCCTAGGCTTATCAAAATGTAACATTTGACTAAATGAAACTCAAGAGTGACTCAAGCATCCCTGAATTTATAGACTCTTTCGGCATTAAGAAACAGACATGAGCTCAGACTTCAACCATAATGAATAGAAGAAAGAGCACGAACAAACAGCTATTTATATGAGCGCAGTGTCTCCACAAAAAACTACAAGGTCTTTGGGTCAAACTCTCAGCCGATGTAACTGCCTCTTTGCATTTTATTCGAAATATGTTTTAATAAAAAGCACAACAAGGTGTCAAAACAGAGCCAAGCAATTCAACTCTTCCATAATCCATCTATAAATTGTTTCAGTCATGTGTCTGCAAGAGACAGAGAAATTAGGATGTGTTTCATCCTAGTGGAATAAGTTTCTGATAAGGCCTAAGTGACCGACAATAAGCAAGAGAAGACTTGGTGTGCTCCTGTCATTCCAGTGTCAGAAAATCTGTGGTCAGTCATCAAGTCAAAGAGATTCATCTTAGAGAAAGCTATTGTTTCTCCATTCTCTGGAGTGGATAGCCCAGGTTAGATGTTGTTTTGATTGTTAGAAAAAGAACATGAAAGAAAGAAGCCACTTGAGCTTTTGTATGGAGTTGGGTTTTCTCCAAGAATTATACACACAGATATCCATCCTCTGAGGGAACAAAAAGTGTTGAGAGTTTTTTTCTTTTTGTGCCTTGGCAGGCCCAAATCCACCATAGTCTTTGCAGATCATTGAATCCAGAAGAAAAGGTATCCAGGATCCCTAGCACATCTTCTGACATAAGTTTTTATTCAGCACTTGTAACTCCGTCTGTTCTGCAAGTGTTTCTACAAGCCAGGCTGTGTTTAAACAAACAGCAGAAAACCACATTTGTGGCCTAGTTTGGCCTCATTTTAAAACTGAAATAATTTTATCAGGAGAAGGAAGCTCTCCTGCAGTTTAGAAAATTATGCAGGAAGAATGAAGAAATAAGGCATAAACAATGATTAACTGAATTCCTGTTGAAGGGATAAGGGAAGTCAGACCTGCTCTGTGAATAAGCAATCACAGAAATATTTTAAAAGCAGAATGCTTTAAAATTTACTGAAATACATTTGCCTGGCAATTTTGGATAGGCAGCAACCCATAAAACCCACGGGTTCTTAAATCACAATCTGACCACAGGCAACTCACGGAGTGAGAAATCCCGGGGCAAATGCCACACAGGTTTGCTTACTTCATAAGCAGGTAATGTTATTTGGTCTGTAAAGTGTTCAGAAAGATCTTAGCTGGCAATCCTACAGTCCTCAAGGGATATATTTGTTTACTTGTTTTAGTCCATGGACAGTTACTTCTGCTTGCCACAAACATTACAATACCATGGACAGAGCACATATATTTAGCAAAAAGGGGGAAAAGGTTAATTGCAGTCCAGACAACCTGGTCTACTCTTCCCATATTCTGTTGTGACTCTGGGAACATCAACATCACTAGTAACAGCTGAAGCAGTATTATTTTTGCCATTACCAGTAAAATTATGGCCACATTTTCTGTTTCAGAAAAGAAAAGTTGTGATTGAATTCTCGAGGGCTAGAATTGAGTGGAAATTCTAAGCCACAGACACAAAAATACGGAAGCGAAGGGGAGAGCTCACAAAGTGTTCACAGCAGAGTCAGATGAGATGGGTTGAACAATTCAAGCCTCTGCAATTTAATGTTACAGAGAGGCAAAGGTTTTGGCAGAAGCACAACCTCTAAAGGGAACACATTATAAAGCAAGCTACAAAAGCGTGTTTATGTTAAAACATGGAGACCTTTTTTTTTCTTCACATGATTAAAAAAAAGGGCTTAAATTTTAATACATATATTTGCATGTGTCTGTGTATCACTGTCCTTTCATGGTTGCATTTTTTTTCTGCTTCCAAGGATGATCAAGGTCAGTCTACAAGGTCTGGGGAGCTTAATCAAATGCAAATTAAAACATGAACGCACAGAAGATCATAATATTCAATAAGGCAACTTTGGAAATAGTGTAAGTGAATTAGATGGTTGAAGACATAATTCATTTTCAATGGATAATGTAAAGCTACGTGGGAAGGAAATGCTGGTGCACTTACAAAGCCCAGAGTCAGCTCAAAATAAGAAACTAGATAGATGGATTTAACAGGTAACACATAATGCTTCCCTGAGGTGACTAAATTTCCCTGAGAAATGAACCAATTCTTGCACCTGTGCGACAGGGTTATGAAACCCTGGGGAATGAAATAACCTGTCCAGAAGTTAAAATTTGTTATTACATATGCAAGATTTAATTCATGAATATCTGTGCAGAGAGAACTCTTTTCCATATAACTGCAGCTGTGTTCCAAGCTTAGCATCCCAATGAAAAAAGAAAAAACTACATTGAGTCTGGGAGAAGAACATACCTTCCAGTGGTCTCATGCTGACAAAAAGTCCTTACAAAATCAAAGCATATCTGTAACCACAGCAAGGAACAAGTACTACTGAGAGGCAAAATGATAGTTATAGTGGTATAAGAAAATGTCAGTAAATCTACCTGGTCCTGAATTCCCCCACTATTTGTATATAAAAAAGAAGGAAAAAAGTCAAAATTGAACAAGGGGATAATGGTTACAAAAACATGACTGGAATCCCTAGAATACAGGTAGAAAGTGAAATTTATGTGTGTGTTTTTCCATTCAGATATTTCATAATTAAAGTGAAGGATCTGATTTTCATCAGTTTGCAGTCTCACTTCTCTTGAGAACTTGCAGTTTTCCCGTACATGCAATGGACACCCAATTCTTTACCAGCCCTTTATGATATTAGCTAAGTGGTATAACAGAATAGAATAGAAACAAATTTCTTTAAAATATGCATTTTGTGAGCATCAAAGACTCTCACTTGTTGGAAAAGGCATAAGCTTGTACCACCAGTGTGTGAATATTTGAAGTTCTGAAGGAGCAGCCCCTCTCAGGTACCTGCTCACGCTGCTGACAGGATGCTGTTCACCCTTTCAGGCTGAGCTTTGCACAGAGGACAAGCTGCTAAATCAGACCTTGGCAGATCCAGCCCCCCAAACAAGTGTGGTGAAGTTCAGTCCCTGGTGGCAGTAATCCACAAGTAGACCACTGTTGCTTTGTAAGTTTGGTCCTTGTTAAAATGGATGAATACATAATCTCATGCTAATTCTTGCAGTAATTCCCTTGCACACAGCTTTCATATTTCTAGATAATTAGAAGAAAATGTAATCCATTCTGAGAGACACATTGTTCTCAATGTTTCCTCATCTTTAATAAAGATTTTGCAATTAAACTTCCTTGGCAAACAGCCCAGCTCAGTGACCTTGTGTATTTTACCTGTAGGATAATAAGCAACAGGAAGGGTGCACAAACAGCTATTAGTATTACAGTTTGCATTTAAATATTTGGAGGAAAAGAGGAGCTTGCTAGAGCAGGGCTGGCCTTGGTGAACACTCCCCCACTGCGATTCCTGGCTATTTAACACACATCATTACCACCAGCTTTTCTTCTCACTTTTGCCATTCAGCCATAATTAAATTGCACACATCAGAGTGCACCAAACAGTACATGTTCTCCTGATTTCTAGTAATCTTATTTCAGAAGCATCAGCTTTCAACTTTTGCTTACTTTCTCCTGAACCCACTCTCAGCACAAAACTATTTGCATTTCTCTTAAACTTCAGTGAAGGAAAAGGTCTCCAGAATACTGAGGAAAATAAAACTACATGAGAAGCCCAGAGTCAGGGCTACTCCCCATCTACCTTCCCTACCTTAATACCTACTTAGCTATTTATGACATGCTAAAATAATTTATCTCTTTGCATCCTGGGGACCACCAGGAAAAAAAAAAAAGGAAAAAAAAAAAAGACTGGGGTTTTTTTAAATGAGATGTGATAGCAGGATAAAAAACCTGGGATATTCTGTGGCTAAGCTTGGGACAAGAAAAAAGCCCTTTCCAACCATCAATCTAGAAATACTTTGCAGATAGTAATTCACCTGAACAGGTTAATATTGTTTTCCTCCTTTAGGAATGAAAAACTGAGGTACAGAGAAGCTCAGTGATGGCTTAACATCACATGGCATTTTAGTGTTGGAAGAGACAATGAAACTGAGGCAGGAGAGCTAGTGCAGTCCTTCCAGCTAATAAATGCATATTAGGGAGATGTGCGTGTTGGAAGACTGGTTGGCCATAGCATGAACTTGATTTTATTCTGGTGCAGCTGATTATTTTGGTGGAACATAGGAGGAAAAACATGACCAATGCCTAATGATTTTTAATATCCAACCTCATTCCTCAAAGGCAAAGCAGGAAGAGACCTGCAGATATCAAATCAACTCTCAACTGCCTGTTTCCACTCTCAGAGTGTAATTAAATTATAAACAAAAGGAGCAGTTATTGATCAGGTTAAAATATTTTGCCAAGAGAGCTGCTTGTTTTGAGCCAGGGCATCCTGAGAGATTTGCAAGCCTCAACTGCAGCGATCAATCACAGCTCTGCACTGCAAAGCCCTAAAAATCCCCTCCTTTAATACAGCGAAACTCTTAGTGATTGAACCATTCAGAAAGGAAGAGGGGAGGGGGGAAAAAAAAAACAAAAGCCAAATGCTGATTTATCCTTTCCCTTTTCTATTCAGAATCCACCAGCAGTCCACAAAACTTGCTTTTTTCCCTTTGCATTATAAACCAAGTCGACTCTGGGACAAGAAAGGATCTTAAGTAACATGTTACCTGAGGTAACATCTCCTGTGTTAAATCAAGGTTCAGGCACCAAACACACACAGGCAAAGTAGTCAGAAGAGAGCTTACAAGGTTAACAGCTGAAAACTGACTGAAATGGCATGAAGGTTAACTGCTATTTGCAAAGCATTTTTCAGGTCTTCAGATAAAGGGTTTTCTGTCTCCATTAAGAAACTTTGAAGCAAACTACAACCAGTGGGTAATCAGTGTCAAGTACTTCAAAATGCTCGAGACAATCAACCCCTAAATAATGTCAGATGAGAAATATTTTGAGAAATAAGATGATTTAGTCTGTACCACAGCTAGCTGAAGGCAGAATGAGACCAAGAAACCCTGTGCACCAATTCTTCACCAGAAACCTCAGTATAGAGTCAGTGTAGTCTCTACTCAAGCAAAAGCCTCCAAATGGAGAAACATGAACTAATCTCACTGGGGCTTCATCCTTTATTGATCCACGGAAAGGGCAAGGCCCAGGAAAAACCAAGAGGCAGGAAAAAAAAACTTACAAAACTGAGAGTTTCCTAAATCCCATTCCTTCCTCTGCTTGTCAATTTGCTAGAATTAACTTACCAGAGAAGTGATGTGGCTAATAATTTTATCCCTCTAAGTCTTCTAAGAAAGCCAGTAAATTATTTTTAAAGCATTTAAAGCCCTACCCATTTTTTCTCGTGCAGGGATTAATGACAAGGATCCAGGTAGGAACTTAAACACTGAGCTTAAAAAGTAGAACTTTTGTTTTCCATTTTTCCTTTGATTGCAGTCCAGACATATTCTCACTTCATCAGTGCACATGGGATGTGCCACACTGGATAAATTCAGTAACTCATCTTGCCCTGTATACTTATGATTTCTGGAGAAAAGGATAAACTGCTTCAGAAGAAAGCACAAAAAGTGGATGATTACCTGAGAAAAGTTTCTAGTTAAAATTCATCAGTTAGATACGTTCTATCAGCCATAAACTACCTTTAGACAGCCCTATGAACTCCCTATGCTCAGAGTTTTTAACTCTAAGCTTTGCTAATGCTCTCCAGCATCAAGTTTCTTGAGCTAATTCATTACTACAGAGAATAACATTTAGAATGTCAACATGCTGGGATTGCCCACCCCAAAACACATCATAGGAGATTCCTGGTGAGATCACGCCTGGCATTTTGAAAGGCAAAATTAAGGCATCAAATGGAAATGATCAAGGGTACTACCAGTTAATACCAACAACAGAGCAAAATATTCCTGCTCTCCCCAGCCACAGTCTCTGGAACATGCTTTTCCACACAACTACAGTAAGATGAGGAATCTTGTGATATGAATTTCCAGCAGAGTGATGACACAGGAAAGACAAAATGCAGGAAAAACAGATGGCAACACTATTTAAACCATCTTTTAGGAAGAAAGGACGTGTTGTTTTTCTTATAAAAAGGGAGCAGTGGAAAGTGTTAGAGGAAAAGGAAGACACTCCTGCATTCAGTTCCTATTTATCAGATCATAAAATATACCAGACCACGCATATAAGGTGTTCATACAGAGGACAGTGTATTCCTTGTCCAAACAAATGCAAAATTCTGGGTCCCATCCCAAAAATGGTAGGGCATTGATGCTAAGAAGTGCTGTTCTTGTTTGGCTACAGAAAAGACACTCCTTTTTTTAATATTCATATTATATAATGCAGCCCAGAGATCTTGGGAGGAACTGCAGCCACAGCCTCTTCTGTACCTTACAGCCAGGGATTCGCCATCCCCAAACAGACAGAATCCCACAGACCCCATGGCCATTTGCCCCAGATGACACCCAGGTCACAGAGGAGGAATGTGACTTGCCTTGGGCAGGAAAAAAGAACACTGAGAAGTGAAACCATTCCAGTGTCCAACCTTCCTGCCAGGTCTGCTGACAGTTCAGAGGCGCCACAAAGGGATGGGACAGTGAAAGAGGGATAAACCTGGGGTATGAAAGGTGAATGACCAGAGATGAGAGGAGGAGGAGAAATGAAACAACTTTTCGAAACCAAACCACATCTTCCCAGGGTGGAGTGGCTACACAGGTAGGATTGCAGTAGAACAGGGGAACATCATTCAATCTAAACCATTGTCAGTAATAAAATGAAAACTCCTTTAGCTATAAGGTATTGTCCTCTGTACTGTTTGTACATTCCAAGGAGAAGCATCCATAGATCAAGATAATCCCTTTTCTTGCTTGCGCTTTTAAGTCTGTTCATTTTTTTCAGTGTCAGCAAGTTCTGTATTGTTTGTAAGCCAAGAAGTGACAGCAGTTTGATCCTAGTTCACCCAATATGTGCTTGCAATGGGACATGTGGCTCCCACACACTAATTCATTTCATTAAGGAAGGAGCAGAAGCCGAGAGTCTGAGATGGTCCTGTGACCTCACACCAAGAGATTTGAGATTTTTTTTTAACATGCCTCTCAGGCTTGTTAATAAAAATAAAAATTAATTAAAAAGGGGGGAAAAAAAAAAAAGCAGCAGAAGAAAAGGCCCAGGGCTGGTTTGAAGACCAACTGGTTATGGTCTTTAAAAAAAAAATTATGAATACGACTAATCCAGGTCTTTTCTTTGAATCAGAGCTTGGGAGAAAAGCTGGATGAGGAAAGCTAGATAAAATTCACTGCACACCCAGGGACAGGACTGTGAAAAGCCTGCATTCTCCCTAATATAATGAAAAGCGGAGAAGTGTGACATGTTTGCAGATTATTTATTAACAGTAGGACAGAAGCTATTTTAGGCACATGTCTTTAGACACCATTAACAGAGTAATTTACTCTCCAGAGTACCCTTTCAGGAAACAGTAGGAACTAAGTAAACCCCATATATCATTCAGAAGCAGGAACAATTCTCATTGTTTCTTTCCTAAATCTATTTCCTTTCTCAGAACTTTGCCACCATATGGTCAACAAGGAAGCAGTGTAACAGGATCTGATAAGATTGAACTATATATTTTAACAAGCTTCAGAAGCTGGGAAAAGGCAATTAAATAAATCAGTCATGGAATCAGGACAAATTTTTGCCACCTTAGTAAATAGGAAAAAAAAATAAATGGGAAAGAATTCACATCTGATCTAATGCATAAAGGGTTTTGTAGACATGATAGCAATGAAGGGCCAGACAAAGGCATCCAGTTGTTTCTCATGAGAGCATTTTAAAATGGCTGCTTCATGGATATTTTTTTAATTCCTCTAAGAGAAGCAGGCAGCAAACATGACACAATATCCACCGAGGCCTGACAGCAGACAGGATGCTGTTCTCCATCACTGCATGTGTGCAATTCTCTACTGCTCGAACAGCTGTGTCCTCTCTGTCTACACATCTTGTGTCAGATTAAAGAAAAATCAATCTGAGAAAGAACAAAAGTGCCCTCTCACACAGAAATTACATGCTGATGTGTGGGGTGTGGATGTGCATAACAGAGGCAGCACACACGTGTGCACTGCAGATTTGGAACTGGAAGTTAAATGGCCTCTACCTCCAACAAGACAAAAAATGGGAAGGGTGAACATAAAACCCAGAGAAATGCAAAAACAGAGCATTTTTCAACAGGTTAAAATAACATTAAATGGGTTGAATAATGACAAAAATAAAGAATTTGTGTTCTGACCTTCTGCTCAGAGGTCTCATTTGATTTCTCAAAATAGGACCTCAGTGAGGGTTTTGGTAGATTTACCTACAGGAATAAATTCCACACATAGAAAATAGACAAGTTTCTAGGCACAAAGGAATATTAAATTGTTTCTTCCACTTCACCATTTCAGCTCCTTTTTTGTACCCCAGCTTCACTTTCACACCATCCCTGTCGACATTAGAACCATATGAACATTCTCCATTGTGGTGGGCTAAGACATCAAAACAGGTTGTGGAGATTTGATGGCCATTTTGAAGCAGGAGAAAAGCATGAGAAACCTATCCAAGTGCTCTTTTTTAACTCCTACAATTTTGACAAATTCAGAAATAAATTTGCAGCTCAAGATTAATAAAATATTACAGATGGTGCTGAGGTTTTGTAGTGTGGAAATGGTCCTCATGCTTCACTTCAGGGCTCCAAAAGCCACCACAAGCCTCTCTGGAGCCTGCAGGGAAATCACTGCAGATGTGGAAGTCCCCTAAGCAGTCAGGGGAGCACATCAGTGGATTGAGGAAGAATTAGATGATGTCAAACTAATGGCATTTGCCCAGGAATATTATTCCACAGTTAGAAATTAATCCTGAAATAGCGTAAACTGCTGAACTGCTGCTAATTGGGTTTGTTCTCACTTTGTCTCTCATAGCCTCTCAAGTTGTGTTTCCATTTCCATTTATCAGATGTTGGTCTTTACAGCCTCTCAGAGCTTTTTGGAAAACCTGCAAAGGCAAAACATTCAGCCCTTGCTCTCAGCTCATTGGAAGAAGCTAAATTAAAAAGGAAGTGATCACAAATCATCTCCTGTGGTTTCTTCAGCTCCAAAGTCAGGGCTGTCTTACACTTGCAGCTTTTTATTTCCCCTACATAATGAATTGTTTGGGCAGTCCACTTAGCAGGAATACACAGGCAGAGGCCATATGTAAAGCCCTGTAAGCAAACCCTCACACCTCTGCACACCTTGAAGACATTCTATTGCCAATACATTTTGTATTAGCAAAAAGTAGCTGTGTAGACAAGGGCTGTCTGGGAGTGACACTCCACTATCAGTCAACTCAGATTCATTCACTTTTGCAGGAATTTTTTTAAGAAATGCAACTTCCTTTATTTAAAGTAAAAGGGAGAAAATAAATAAAACCACAGTCCAGATGGAAGCAAAGTCTGTTTCTTATTCATTAGCCAAGCCACAGACAAGTTATAATTCACATCTCCCTTGAGTCTCATCATTACCCAAATTTGGAAGACAAGCATAAGGGTTAGGGGTAATTGGGGGTGCAGCTTGCCAGCAAATTAAACATTAAACGTCTTTGCCTTTAATTGTATCTGAAATAAATGAAAAACTTCTTATGGTCCAAGTCATGGGATTCCTTAATCAAGAAGATAGAGCTGGGCTTATGAAACTGAAGTCCCTGGGGAAATGGCTTCACTACTGAAGGAAACAAGTGACTCGGAGCCCCGTCCTTGGGCTCAGATCTTTTCTTAAATGGTTTCATTGAAAGCAGGGATTGCCTATTGCAGGAGTTGGTCTTATTAGGGAGCCTAGCTCACACCTTTAAGCTCTAGTAGTTTCCCTACCAGAAATGTATAATTATATTCTGCTTTTAGGAGTTGAGTTGCACTGTAAAGTCATTATCTGTGGAAAAAAATGAAAAAGTATTTTCAAAGGCTGAGTCCCTTTAACAGGTGCCCAAACCTTCTTAACAATTAGAACTGTTAAGGGCACAATTGCATCTTATTTGCTTGATGAGTCTCACTTTTAATGCAATTAGGCAGCCAAGGTTTAACAGAATAGACTATAAGAGAGCCAAAGAGCCAAAGGGAATTTGCATATATTATAAAATAATTGGAATGGCAGGGTAAAGTAAGAACTAACCTGACCTAAGCCTTTACTGATACTGAATTGTGTGAATAATTGATTTTGCACATTCCTGGCTGAACAGAAGAGGTAAAAAAGAAAAGTTCATCAGAAAGAACTGTTCTTCTTTTTCTAATCTGTGACAAATTTAAAAATCACCTGAATGAAATTAAATGCTCATTTGAAACATTACACTGAGGCATTTCATTTATAGCCTATAACGTTTAATCCATTTTGCAGACAAAATAAACCAGCAAAATGAGCATTTTTAGGGGAAAAAACTTTGGACTTAAAAGTTTACACATCTTTAATTTAAGGGAAAAAAGAGAAAAAAGGACACTCAAATACTGTCAATTTTTCCTCCGCAGGAAGAAAAAAAAAGAACGTATGCTAAAACTATCATTTTTTCAGTAGTTTTAATGACACTCTTGTCAAGAATGCATTATCAACTGAAAGATTTCTAATCAAATCCAGAGAGTTTGGAAACACATCCCATATAGCCAACAGGAGACACTAAAACCTCTGTCTCCCACATCAGGTGAAAATATCTCTCAGCTATTGGCCCCTCCTCAATGTAGCACCCCCTCTGTCATTCCCAAACTTTGAAAGTTTCAAATATCGTCTGGGCTGATGATAAATGTTGCAATCATCAAAAGGTAATCGTATGTAAAAAATAAAGTCCATTTCCTCACTGTGTTTATGTATAAATTTTTTTTGCTTTCCAAACTGCAGCCTTCGTCCTCACATCTAGGACACAAGTCCCAAAATATAAGGAAGGTGATTGGAAGGGGGCAGGGAAAAGGTAGGAGTCAAAGAAAACCTGTTCTTGTAGCTTTTACAGAGCTGATGTCAAGCAAATGTGCACCTGATCTTATTTGCAACACTTAGTTAGACCCGAGATTTTACATTTCACCTACTTGTTATTCCAGAACATAAATAGAAGGTAAATCCAGCTTTGCCAGACTGTTTCTACCTTAACTCTTGACTGACTTCTGGAGCTAAACTAAGCATATGTTATTCTGCTCATGCAGCTTAACTTTTCACAGAGGTCAGAGTAGCTCATACTATTAAATAATGCAGGCTAGACGATGCTGACTTAATAAAACTCACGTGTCATTTTGTGTTGGAATTGATTTTCTTACTTGAGGGCCACTTTAGCTTGCAAATCAAAAGTGTCTTGTGTTGGTGCTTTCAAAGGGATGCTGCTACAGCCTGGGCTTCCTTCAGAAACAGAGATTGATGGGACCAGGCCTGTGTTGGGTCAGTGTCTAATGGCCTTCTCTCAGGGCCCTGAATTATTCATAAGTGTTGAAGCGTCTCATCATAACATGTACAAGGGAGGATATGTCATAGCTGCAATATCAAACTGTTGTCTTGGATTTTGCAGGCGGAGTTTTCTCTTTTTGTCCCTCTTTCCCATTCCAGATTCAAGAAACTAACTTATTTTTATGGCAAGCCCGTCCTTTATTAACATTAATTCACCCCTAGGCAAGTAGAACAATTTCACTAATTTCATTCGGACTCTTCCCACAGTTTATATATCTTCCCATTTTCTAGCATATTTCATCCCAGGCTTCTTAAACAATGGCTCACCTGTATCCACCTCAGCTATAAACTAAGTAAGATCATCAAACCATACTACAGCAGAATACGTTTAATCCCTTTCATCCATCCATAAACTTTCACTAGTTCTTCCACTAGACCAGGTTACTGAGGTTGGACACTTCCAGGGATGGGGCAGCCACATCTTCTCTGGGCAACCTGTGCCAGGGCATTACCACCCTGACAGTAAAGGATTCCTTCCTAACATCCAGTCTAAATCTACCCTCCTTTAGCTTAAAGCCACTGCCCCTTATCCTATCACTACGTGCCCTCAGAAAAAGTCTCTCTCCAGTCTGTGTGTCAGCCCCTTTTAGGTACTGGAAAGCTGCTTATACACAAAGTATAAATCCATAGGTAATTCTGAATTTCTAGGGAGCCACACACGATGCTTCATAGCCCAGGAACATGAAGAGTGGCCTAGGTCTTCCAAGAAGTTTGCAGGAGGTGGGACATAAGGTGTTTTGCAGACAAAGCCCACAGGGACAAGACAGGATGGGAAAAGGAATTCTACTCTCCTGAAAAGAGGCCCAATGTGGTTAGATGCAAAGTCCTTGAGACTCTTTGAACAGTTAATATGCAAACAAGCGAAGGAACCTTCCTCAGAGCAGGGATGTGCTGGGTGGAGCTCCTTGTTTCTCTTCCCAGCCTTGCTACAGACTCAACAATGAGTTTGGAAGAATAATTTTGCATTTCTGCAAAATTTGGTGTTTGGGCTACAACACATCCCATCTTGGCTACAGAGCCACACTGCAGTGGACACGAGTCAGGTTTGTAACAGGTGACACACAAATGCACCTTCAGTTCCTCACAGGCCCTGCTCAGTGCTGCTGTAACCCCAAACCTCATTTAAAACAGTAAAGCAGGAAAAGCGGTAATGACAAAACAGGAATGAATACTTAATGCTATCAGTTATAACAATGACAATATCTAATTGGAAAAAGCAAATTACAGAAGACAGAACAGATCAAAAGTCCTTCCTCTGATGATCCACACTGAACTCCTGGTTGATGGATTAGTTATGCACATAATTGCAGCCACTTAAATTCTGCAGAGCTGAATCTTCTCAGCTTCAGTCCAAATTAACCTGAGAAAATTCAACCAGTTAAAAATAATACAAAATTCAGCAGGAAAACATGAGTATATATTGAGGTACAAATTAAGAAGTGGAAACTACTCATTCAAAGAGACCACTGAGACTCAGCAAATTATCTTCCCTATGCTCTGAAGTGTGATTTGCCTGAAGTTGAAATGAAATTTAAATGACAACTTTGAACAGTTACAAACAAACCCTAAATCTATTTTATCTCTATCAAGTGAAATCCTTTTCAATGCCTTCATTGATCCACCAGCCAGGTAAGTGAGAAGACTCCAACATAAGCCCTGGGTTGAAAAACCTCATTTGCAATTCATATTTCAGTATTTCTAAGTTTCTGTTTATCATCCCTAGAGTTCATTCTCGATGCACTAGGCTAACCTCATGAATTCATGAATAGACACAAAAGACTTAAGGTCATCATTAGGATGTAATTCCCTCCAAAGAGCCACTTTTTAAATGTCACTAATCTTTCTCTCACAGGTCTGCAGCACACAGCACCTAATTTGTTTTGGAAGTTTGGGAATGCAGACTCCAATCAAAGACAGCATCTTAAACGTACATGCTTAAATTTTATGAAATCCAAGCATTTTTAGTATAATTTATATTCCATTCTATAATTGTGACCTTCTAGGCTGACAAGAAAAAAAGGTGCCCTAAGCAAAGGGGTGAAAAATACTGATTTCATTTACACACTCCCTTCCCAATTTGCTTCCAAAAAATAGGAAGACAGAGAGGAAAGAACAAAGATAAAATTAGGAAGCCTATTTACTAACACAACTTTTACTAAAACTATGCTTCTATTTCAGATGTGAGGCTACTTCTTTCTCATTCTCTGCTGAATTTGATTTAGTAATTTCACCTGAGTTCCTTTTGCTGAGGGATTTATATTTGATGGGTTCAAGATGTCACCAAACTAAGTACATTAAAATTAATTGAAAAGGTAAAGTAAAAGATGCATATTTTTGAAATTAGAAATACTGAAATAAATTACTAAGCAGGCATAGGTGATCTATAAGGAAAAGATAAAAAAGCACAAAGTATGAAGGAGCTATTTGGTACAGAGGGAACATGAGCAGTGTGTGTAATGAAGCAAAGATGCCAAAGGAGGAAAAACACAAAGAAAAATGAAAATACAGAAAGATAGATAGTAGGGTCACAGAACACCCTGAGGGGAAAAGAAGCATGAAAAAACAAACAACCTATGTCAGTGCAAAAAGAATCAGTCAGAAGGGAGATAAAAAAAAGCTTCAAGAAGATCAGAAGAAAAATCTGATAGGGTAACAGGAAAGGGTCTCCCACCAGGCAAGGATGAGTCCATCATTAAATTGAAGACTGAAAAAAGAATACTCAGAAAGGCTCTGAAATTTCTAGAAACATAATAGTTTGTGTAGCTAAACCTTGGAAATAGCAGGGGAAGACTCTCTTTAGCCCCATTTCCCACAGCAGGGTCAGGGCAGGACAGACAAGAGAGTTGTCCCTTGGACTGATGGGGCCCTGAGTGATCACAGACTGCCACATCCTCAACCCCCTCTGCCATGGCCACCACACCTGGAAGGAGCTGTGTGGGCTTCCCATACAAGTATCCTCCAAGCAGAAGGGGTTTAGAAGACCAAGACCTACTTTAAGGGAGGGAGCAAACCCATAAGGGCAATGGCAGTTCAGGCTCTGCTCAAGGCAGAGACCCCACAGGGCAGAGGGACAACAGGACAAGGCTGGGGACAAGCTCAGAAGTTGGGACTGCATCCTCATGGATCAGGCTGTGCACTGCAAACAGGTTTCCTTGGGATCTGGAGAAGAATAGGAAAAGCATGATGTAAATGGGAGGCTGTTGGTTTCTCTGTAATATAGGGGCATAAAGAATGACTTCTTAAGGAGATTTATTGTTAGAACCACAAGATAGTGATGTACTATCTCTAGCTAGAGCAGAGCAATGTATGAGAGCTTTTATTTCTGCTTACCAGGTGCTTTTATTTGATTTTTAATTGCAGATGACTGTTTGCATGCTTTCAACACACAGTCAGTGTCTCAGTGCAACAGGAAAACTGCACCATGCTGTATTATTCGTTCTTTCCTGGGCAGGGATTTTCATGTCATCTATTATTCACATCACAGCTTGCTGCAGTGATTCCAGGAAGACCTCAAAAATGCCCTGTCCTCCTGTCAGGAAAAGGAAGGGAATATGATTTCCCCATACAAGGGGTCAGGAAACCGGTGAGCCAAATTGTCCCTCCTGCCTGTCCCTGTTTTACAGCAGGGACAACAGCAGAGAGAACAACACCAAGACTAAAATAAGCATTTTGAAATTTAACTATGACGTCAGACAGAAAGAATCACATAATTTATAAGTATTAATCACTGTAGGATAAGAGACGAGCTATTTTCTTTCCTACACTGCTAGACAGAAATTTAGGCACGAGAAGACTCCTGTAGACATCCAGTTGTAAAGATGAGACATTAGCAATAAAATGACTTTGTCAGCCTTGCTCTGAAGGAGCTGCGGGTGCTGGTGCCACTCACCAATCAGTGCTGACAGCAAAGGCTTTAATTGATGTGGCAATGTGGGGATGTGATCACGGCTGCCCCTCTCACCTCTCACTGGTGGCTGTTTCTGACCTTTCCCCCCCCCCAGTTATGGCATAGCTCACATGTAAGCTTGGGAAGAAAAAAAAAAAAAAAGAAAATTAAACTCAAACACACAGGCTGCATTTGTGTTTTGGATATACTTGAAAGCTCCCAAGGAATTCAGGCCCTGTGCTGCAAGGCACAGGCACATTTATAGACAAAAATACACTTCTGGCTTTCTAAGATACGTTTCGTAACCTGACTGTGCCTTAATTAACGGCTTAATTAATTTGCTTAAATTAACAAAGGAAACAGAGCAGCAGGAGAAACTGAATCCAGGGTACTTCAAACCTAATTTACTTTAACTTTTCAAGTTTTCCTAACATTCCCTGCACCCACTTTTTTCCTACATTCCCATTCTGCATTTGGATCAACTCCATTTTCACTGAAGCAAAATTCCCTTTGGCTTCAACAGACACTTTCAAGAGGCATCAGTCTCTATTTCTTTCTCTGACTTCAGGAACGTAAAGATTATTTTCAATTCTGATTTTGTCTTATTTGGCTTGGTATTTTTCAGGAGGGAGGAAAGGGGTACCAGATGAGGCATGGACATCTATACTGACTTCTGAAAGGAGGATTTGGGCTTACAAATGAGTGGAATTTTGATTAGTAAGAGAGAAGAAGTAGTAAAGTTTGATGTGCTACATCATGGCATTTGGCATTTCCAATCACTACAGCTGACATTTATTGCTCCTGTTTAATGTTACCAGCAGCAAAATGTTGCCCATGAAAAACTAATATATAAAGAAAATAGCAAATATGTAAAACACACAGAAGAGACAAGAGCATCACAGCACAACTGTTCACAATCCTGGATGCTCCTGGATTACAGCTCAGAGCCCTACTGAACTCCAACTTTCAATAGACAAGAGAGGGAAAACATTCCATTCTGGGAAATAAAAACAGCAGAATTGGGAAATAACAATTCAGGTCAGGGATTCCCACACCTGAGCTGCCACCACCTGGACAGCTCACCCTGGGCCACGCTGGTTCCCCAGGTGCAAGGTAAACATGATGCCATTACTGCCACTGCCAGAACAACCCTTCTTTTGATTTGCAAGGTGATTGACTGGTTCAGAAAAATAGGGCCTACCTGACAGTAGCTCCTGCACATTCAGCTCTATCTTTAAGGTAGTAAATATTTAGCAGGATTCCTGGAGTTCTCCCGATTTTTCTAGTAAACTTTCTGGAAGAAGCAGATTGGTTAAAGTCTCATCAGTGTGAGATTGCTACCACATCTCTTTACAGAGTCATCCCAGGACATCAGCACAGCTGGGAGAGCAAGGTCCTCTCGGGGTCAGTCATAACCTGACCTGAAGGTAAAGGGTTTTGCCTAAAGTAGGTCCACAGCAGACAGAGTTGATAATGTGCTGCTCAGTTACAGATGGGAGTGGTACTTTAGAGGGAGAGGTACCAAAAAATAAGCCCCTTCCTGAACACCAGAATGGAGACTCCACAGTCAGAATGTGGAAGATTTCTGCATTTTCAATCATAAGAACAATAAAATAAAAATCTCCAAGGCTTCCATAAAAACTGCTAGAGGATAAACAGTAACTGGCTTCCCACAAAACAAATCCCTCCTCCCACATACAATAGTTTCATAATATCAGCAGCAACTGACTCACTGTACAGGATTTGATGATATTTGAAATTATGAACATGGCACAGAAGTTCACAAGCTGATTAACACAATTACTATTCATTTAATCCTGATTGCTGCAGCAGGGACTTCTGATTAAGCCAGGCTGTCCTGCAATTTCCCTGGATTTTCTTCTGTGCTTTGAATAACACAGGGCAAATATCCCAAACTCAGCCTAGTTGTTTTACGTGGTGTGCAGCAGCTTCAGCAATCCCAATTAGCCATTTAGAGGGAGCAGTTTAGTTTTGTTCCCCACAAGCTACACGTTGATTAACATCCATTACGTTAACTCTCATAGTTTGCAGATCCCCACTACTCATATTTCTATAGAATTAAAATAGAACAAAAATAATACTTATATGCCATCAGACAAGAAAAAAAATCACCTCTCTTTGATATACTTGCCTCCACACACAGCTGCTTCAGATCCAAGGCTTTGCAGTACAGTTCCAAATGCCTTCTACTCCCTGCACACTGAATACTGAGCTCTATTCGGTACAGAAAGCACAGATCTGAAAAAGCTTTGGGATGGGATGCTTCAACAGGAAGAAAACTCTGTATTTTCTCATGTTTTTATCCCTCCCTACCCCCACCCTTGGGTGTGATGGCATCTAGCAGCCATTGTACTTGGAATTGGAGCAGCTCAAGACAGTAATAGAGGAAGCTGTGTCCTGATGGTGTTGTGGAGCATCCCCAGTGAGAACAGCAGCATTAGCAAGGGCAGGCTGTGCTGAGCGGTACAGGGAGGACACAGGGCCTTTGCTGATGTCTTGAGCAGCTGATCATGGTTGTGCTCAATCAAAAGGCTTCACAAAGCTGTTGTTTCCTGATGTCCCAATGGCATTTACTGTGACAGCTGAGCACAAGCAATTGCTCACCACTAGAGGAATCATTTTATTGGGCCTATCTGCAGTTCAGTTCAAACATATATGATAAAAGCTGTATTTTAGTATTCTTACCCTCTTCCCCAATGGGGCATTACTGCCTACAAAGCTGGGCTTCACCTGAAAGCCCAGAAAACTTCAACTAGCTGGAAGTCTCTTTAAAAGTACAAAGTAATCACATTACAAAATAACTGTACAAACTACAATGTTGTCTTCTTGGCCTCATGTGTCTGGTGCTTCAACAACAATCACATCTTCCCTGAAGCAAATCCTGTAGAAGATAAGTAAGTATTGTTTTATTGTGACCCAGGGAAAAATTAGGCTTAGGTTTTAGAACTGAAGATGATCCTTCTTCATTGCCTAGAAAATGGTTGGTTTGTTGGCCTTTTTTTGATTCCCTGCTCTGCATTATTATTGCTTCAAACCTCCCATCATCCTCCCAAATGCAGGTATGTGTTTGATTCCAAGGTCTTCACAGGCTAATTGTTTCACTAAACACCAGTTTAAAAGAACAAAATGCCCTCAGGTAGACCAGCTCCTTACCAGCAGCCGAGGCACCAGATCCATCTATACCATTTATATTTGAAGCAAAAACCTTGCAGGATTATTCTCCCTATCAGCTTTTCCTTCTACTGGGTAAATCATGTAGCCTATCAAAGCCATTTCTGTGATCTCCCTTAACAATGCATTTGAAGGCAATATCAAAGAATTGCTGCTGGTGTTACACATATTACAGTAAGCCCCTGATAGCAGATGTTAACGCATTTTATGATTGGGAATGTTGTCTCAAGATAAAAACAGGCAGTCTGCAGGAATCAGCAAACCCCCACTTAATTTCACACATGTATAGCCACTGACGTGTGTGCAATGAGATTAGGCGCTGCCCTTGTCGGCAAACTTATCATAACTTTCTCCAAATAGCAAATCCCTAATTAGTTTATACTGTGGCTTTGCAGAGGGTAAGCACGGCTGGGGAAGAACAAACTAGCTGATTTCACAGGAACATGCTTGCTTAGCCATTATAGGAAAGTAAATACTGCGTAAAAAGCACTCAGATGGAAAGATTCATCTGTTTTGTTTCAGAAAGGTTTGCAGATTTGTCTAGAAACTTCCCCAATCCCCAGTGTCTTAATAAACTGGAGATAGACTACATCATTACCAGAAGCTGTCTCAATTTAGATGCTACGTTGTTGATAAATCTATTGAATTTGCCACTTACTGGTCAGTTTTCAGTTGCAGTGGCACTTTTTTTTCAAAAATTCACAAACGGAAAAGCAACAGAGAAATAACTGCAGCTTCCTACAAATATCTGAGAATGCTATGCCAGGAGCCAAAGGAAAATTTTGGAAAAGAAAGGTTGAGCTGATTTCTGCAGACGGCAGAATGTTGTTCAAATTAAAGGGAAAAAAGCATCTTGCATCTTTCAGGACCTTCTGAAGGCCTTCAAGCCTGGGGAGTGAACTGAGGACTGATGGTGCATCAAAGTGGTTTGATCAGATTTTTCTCAAAGAGAACTCCCTGGAGAGAAGCGATAAAGGTCATGGTGGTTCTGCAAATGAGTTGTTGAGGTTGGAGGGACCTGCTGGTCATCAAAGCACCAAGAGATCAGAGCAGGGCCAAGAGCCTCAGTAACCAGCAAGCGGATGAGGACAGCAGGGAGATAACCATTATAATTAATTGGGTGAACCCCTACAGGACAGTCACACCATGAGTTGCATTAAGAATAAAATAATGGTTTGTTTCGATGCAGCCAAAAATGAAAAAGAAACTCCAGTTCTGCAAATTCATTTTGAGAGTGAA
Source organism: Calyptomena viridis (assembly GCA_013390005.1). Taxonomy (NCBI): domain Eukaryota; kingdom Metazoa; phylum Chordata; class Aves; order Passeriformes; family Eurylaimidae; genus Calyptomena; species Calyptomena viridis. The sequence goes on from WEIV01021069.1 coordinate 25,145, forward strand.
AACCATCTCGGATATCTGTTACTTTCAAATGTGACAAATTTGTTTTTCAACACCATAAAATCAGCTCTAAAAGGCCAGTCATCTGCCTTCCTCCAATTTCAGTAGCTTTGGTTAATATGTATCAGATAAGCCACTTATAAATTACTTCTCAGCTTCCTGGATTTTCAGGCTCAAGCCAATTCCTTATGGTGTTCGCCTTTTTAATACATCCAGAACTCTATTAATAAGAGACATAATAGGGAATGTGCAAGATTAGCTGGGCCATTTATATTTTTATCTACAGCGTAGTTTCCCAAATGTTCTGACTGTTCTAAAATTGCCACCTCTCAAAAGCACTCAGAGTTGGGCCTCTCCAGCCCCAGACCTTCACTTCCATTTGCTGCAGCCTCCTCAGGTCTGTGGAGGTCTGTGCAACCCAACCCTGACCTTTCTACACAAAGTCCAATCCAAAATTTTAAAAATAAATTAAAATAAATAAGAAGTATAAATAATAAATTGTTACAAATATATAAACAATAAATTGAAATATAATAGGTATAGTAATTTCTTTTATCCCCTTTTTTTGAATTCCTGTTCCAATTCTGGAAGCACCTCTTGGATAGGTCTGAGTTGTTTATTTCCAAGGGAATATAACTTTCTGCACTACCCCTCAGACAGCACCTAGAGAATCACTTTAAATCATAGTAAATCACATGACGGATAAAGGTCAAATCATAGTTATTTAGTCATTAGAAGACTATTTGAAAGGTTTATTTTTTCATCACCATGAGCAGTTTATTTTTTTTATACGGTGACAAATGTACAATATACCTTTACACAAAGAATTTGTACCTCTTTTAGAACAAAGTACTGATAGGCCCAAAAATTTCTATTCTAATTAAGATAAAAAAAAGAAAAGAAATCACTTTTTACTTCACTCAAGATCATGAGCAAAAGAATCTACTGAGTCCAGCAGAAAGTTGCTTTAGTATTCTGGAAGCTTTAGCACAGTATTTGAAAGGAGCTTACATTTGCCATTTTTACTGTCCAAAAATAAGGAGGGGTTAGAGCAATAATGTGTTCCTGCACACCCACAGATTTTAAACAAAGGCAAGTGACAGAACAAAGTGACATGCACACATACACTTTTAATTGCATTTTAAGTACTGTGATAATAATTAACTGTAAGATACTGGAATATTCTTCACATATAGTCTATACCCACATCTCTCATGTAATGGCTCCCTGGAGTAGCTTAACTTTTTTAGTATTATTATTACAAGTTATACTGCTCAGCACCATGGGAAAGAATATGTAAATCAGAACCATAAATGCACCCGTTAAAAGCTGCCAGATTGAACTAATGAGGGTGATATAGCAATGACACAGCTACATTTTGATATCTTTTAAACCTCTAATTAAGGCTTCCTAATTACCCCAACCAGTGAGAGTATTACCCTCTTGAATTGCTATGAGTAATTAAGTTAAAGCAATTTTCCAAAGAAAGTAATATAAGCTTCAGACAATTTTTGAATACCCCAACAGTAGCTGATAGATTATATGGAAAAAGCAGCTTTCCTGGCAAGTACTTCAGTTCCTGAGAGGAACACGTAAGAAATATCAGTTCAAGCACTCGGGGAAGGTGAATGTGGCATTTTAAGATACATGGAGGATTGGTTGTCTATTCGGTTTTCACAAATAAAAAATCCCCAGTGGGTTTCTGTGAAAACATCTGAAGCACAAAGGAGATTCTTCACATCAAGGAATTTTAAGATTAAAAGGACACAAAGAGACTCCAGCCCCCTTGAAAGACAGAAACTAAGGTTTCACAAATACCATACATTAGATAAGAAAACACTGCAAGCAGAGCATTTAGAACTGTCACAATGGAACAGAAAATGCCACAAGGTGCTTGAATAAAGATGTTGTCTGAAGGAAAGTTCTACTGAAGGAATTAAAGGTTATCGAACTGTGCCTAATTTAGAGCAGCCAGGTTGCAGTTGCAGGAGACAAAGCACAAAATATTCACATCTAAATCACACATTTCATCAAGGGTTAAACACTGATGATTAGAATCCAAAGCCATTTCTGACTCCTAAAAACCCCAAAAACAGCCTTCAAAGTTCTTCAAGAAGGGCAAAAAATATAAAATAGATATGGAATATTTTAAATTAGCAACTTTTTAATTAAAGTTAGAATTGGCAAATCACTGAGAAACTGCACAACCAGACATTTGTATCTGTGATCTCTGCCCTTCAATGCCACTGCATCTCCCCAGGCAGCTGAGGGTACCAGTGCCACCACTTGCACAGCATCACCCGGTCCCTGTGCTCTCTGCAACTCTGTGCACCAACAGCAGGACCAGGACAAGATTAGCAAGCCACAAACCTCACCGAAAGACTTACCACGCCAGGTCACACATGTCCCACATGGGGCTGAGGAAGGAATCCAGCATCACGATGAAATTGTCCTTCTTCTTTGCCTTACAAACTCTTCTTCCTCTACCAGAGGTGCTGTTTTATTTAATTCCTAACTCTGCTGCTAGCCCACCACCCTTGCCATATGCATACCACATAGTAACATAAGCCAAAAGGCCTTATCACTCCAAAATAAGTTTCTGGGAAGACATGCTTTCTTCCTTAATGCAAAATAAATTTTGTATGTGAGTGCAAGAGCTCACACCCAGAACCAGAGAAATAACCTCCTCCTTTCTTACTCACAGGTAATTTGTAAGTCTCTCTGCTGCCCTAATCCCAGCTTTCCTGAGTTACCAGGCTGATTTACCAGGTGCTTTGAGTTGTTTCAAAGTTCAGAACAGCAAAGGCGGGTGTTTTGCTTAGTCCTGAGTATAATTTTGAATGCTCAGGAGAACCTTTCCCATGCAGCTCACTTGCCACTTTCTCTGAGGACACCAAGAGGTCTGATGCAGGAGACATTCACATTATCATAACATGAGTGAAGCTTTTCTAAAGAACATGAAGAAGGGTCACTAGATAACTAGAAGGTACTTCAGGGTGTATGACATGGAACTAAGCCATGTAGGCCAATTCTGGCAGGAGGAAAAGGGTTAAAATAAAAGATGGAGACACTGTGGAATAACAGTTTACAGACATGTATACACACACAGAGACCCATTCCTGGATCTTTAAGAGAAGATGTGGACTGTGGAGAGCCCATCAGAGCTCTCTACTACAGAGATGTCACCAGATGACACAGCATCATAGAACAGTTTGAGTTGGAGAGGATCTTAGAGAACATCTGTTTCCAACACTCCTGCCATGGACAGGGATAATCTATGATATGATATCCATGGCATCATATCTACTGTACAGAACTTACATACATCCATCCTGAGACCTTCCCATTTTGGCATGTTATTCCATATCTGCTGAAATTGGATGAACAGCAAGGGAACTTTCATGCCAATGCTCCTGCTCTGTCACAAACACTGTCACACCCACTTTTATGCTAAAACTAAGCACCACTGTAACGTGCCAGCTCCATACACAGATGCTGGAGGAGAGATTGTCATAGCATTAACAGAATGAAAAATACCAGGTCCTGCTGTGGAATGTAAAGAACCACCCATAAGCTCACCCTGTAAGCTGAGGAACAACCGCTTTTATTTTTATGTGCTGCAGCAGACTCTAAAAAGTCTGTCTCAGGGCAGACCCAGGGTTTATAAAAAAGGAGTGAGCTGCAAAAAAGGAATTAAATCCAACGATATCCCTTTCTTATCATATACCAGTATCCACAACAAACAAATTAGTCAATCTGAGAGGAAAGAAACCCAGTCAGCAGCCTCGTACCTCGGCGAGTGTGGCTTGTGCATGTTATTATTCCAAGGTTGTTATCAGCAAAGCCTGGGTGTCCAGTCACTGCAGTACTCATAATTGTTTTTATCCCCTTGAAAACAACCTGGTTAGGAGCAGAATTAAATTGATTTGTGAACAATGTTTACCCTTTTTTCTCGCCACCAAGCAGACAACCAATTAATGGCATTAAAGATTAATTAACGGGGAGGCCCTTGCACTACCTGCCAGACAAACAATTGTGTGTGGTGTTACATCTTCTGTTTTCAGCAACGCAAGTGTCTGGAGTTCTGCTTGAAGTTTCTCTTTTGAAAAACTAGAGTGCAGCAAAATCGTGGAAAATTGTTTAAAAAAAGAAGAATGAGAGGTTAGGGGATAGTGGGTTTTCAGCTATTATTTGCCAGTGCCTCATTTGCAGAGAAAGGTGCAGAGTGCTCAGTGACTTTGGGAGCATTTGGCCTAAAATGGAGTGGAAATGTGGTCTGAAGAGTTGGGTGTGTTTGTGTAAGTTGGAAGGAGAGAGAAAGTATATATTAGGCATTTCTCATACACACATACCCCACACCTGCACTTGACAGCTTATTCCATGTTTCCTATCAAATGTATAAATAAAGTATATACATTTTACATATAAATGGAGTAACACAAGCCCTGCCAACTCTCTGTCTGTATACTCAGACACAAAAGCACAGACATGGAGCTAAAAATCCATGTGCACAGGGACGTACAGGCACCCACTTAGCATTTAAATCCTTCTCATCTTGTGAAGTTGCAAAAGAAACCCTTCTTTTCCCCTGAGGTAATAAGTCTGTTAATTATATTTCTTGCCCTGCTTTCTGGTTTATTTTCAGACCAATCTTTTTTTTATTTTTCCTCAAATATGCATGAAGTAGGGTTTTTCTTATTATTTTTCTGCTGCTGAAGCATATTGAGAACATTTTGCTTAATTTCTTGTGAAGTACTAGAGGGACTGCAAACAAAATCAGATCATGCCTCCTGCTTTTGTGCTCCAAATTTTGTCAGCTTTATCCAGACTAACAGGTTGCAATGGGAATCTTCTCTTTTTCTCCCTACTTTAACCCAGCCCACACTTGCCCAGAACTGTTCCCCTGTGTACACAAAGTAAGCTCAAAACACTTCTGTTTAAAATGATGGGAACCAGCTTCTGGTTCATGTACTCACAGCAGCTGCTTGGCAGAGCCACAGCAAAGGTGGTGTGGAGTGGGTAGTAGAAATGATTAAGAAACAAGGAAGAGCATAAGAATTTCGGTCAGGATATAAAATAGCTGAACAGCAAGCCAAAGGTTTGGTGACTCACTGCAAGTCAGCAGCAAGTGATGTGGGTGCTGAGATCAAACAAACCACTTTCATCCCCTCTTGCAGAGGATGCCCTCATTGTACAGAGAGTCTTGCAGAGACTCACCATCTCCACAATACAATTCATCCTATGCAGCCTTCATCCTGGTTCCAAATCTTCATTCTTCTTTCTCCCACCCGTGGTCCTCTTTTGCTTACTGCTCAGGGTTGCCTCATCCCATGTTCTGCTTCAAACATGACTCACCTTTGTCTTCATATTTCCCTGCTCTGAACTTCATCCCATGAGGTTCCCCTCTCTCCACCAGGGCCTTGAGGTTGTGTCAGACTCCAGAGTGTATTTTTCACATGTTGTGTCAAGACGGGAAAGTCACAATACACTGTAATTCTGGACTGAAAGTGTCTCTGGGAGATGCTCTCATGACTACTAGGGGGTTATGAGCCACTGCAAGTGCCTGTACAGTGATTAAGGCTGATGAGCCAGGACAAAGGTACAGAAGATACCTCTGTTGGAGTGAGGGCAGTGACCACAGGAGTCAGCAACAGGTCACTCAAGAGGCTGTTTCAATGCTGTCCAGGAACAAAAGGAGAGACAAACAGCAGCTGCCACCATAATTTCATTTGTCAATTGAAAAAAAGCAGTCTTTGATTCAGCTGCAAGCCAGAGGACTTGAACAAAGAGAGTTGTGTGGCATCCCATGGCTGGCATGTTCCAGTGTGCCTCAAGACCACAGAGGTCCTCTCCAGCCCTAAAAATCTCGATACAGAGTTGAAACAGGTGTCCCCATGTCTAGGAAAAGGGCTTTAAACAGAGGAAGTTGGTTTGTAGTCAACTTGTAAGGCATCACAGCTCTGCCTCATCTCCAGTGGGACACCTTCATCAACACAGCCACCACCATAGCACCATAGAGTGGTTTGGGTTGGAAGGACATTAAAGACCACCTCATTCCAATCCCCTGCCACAGGCGGGGACACCTTCCACTAGACCGTCTTGCTCAAAGCTCCACCCAAACTGACCCCCCCCATCCAGCCTGACCTCTCCCCACTTTGGTTTTCTGGCTGTGCAATAGAGGAGTCCTGCAGACCTTCTGTCCTCTCCTTACACCCATCACCTGGAGAGCCATAAAGACAGACAATGATGATTGCTATTAATTATCATCAAATTCATATTCATTTCTGAGGTCTCCTTCAGGTCTGATAAGAATCTCCTGCTGCTGAGCTGAATGGTGCAAGGGTCACCCAGGCCAGGGGAACCTTTATCACTTTCTCTCTCTTCTCCAGGGAGATAACAACAGCCAAGATTTTAGTTTAATCTTATTAAAGAACTCAGTTATCTGTTTCAGCATGGATAATTTAATCAGACAAGTTAAATATTTATGAGGCTGCACGATATTGTCAACGAAAGATAAAAATGTGCTTTAAGTGCTATTCAGAAAAAGAATTACAATGATGATTAAAAAAACCATTGGTAATGACACTTGATATTATTATTGTTAGCTCCTAGGATTACCAAACCATCACAGAGGACAGCAAACAAGAGGCCGGGAGCTGGATTGAAACATGCTCCCTATCTCCATCTGTGCAGATCTTGTGGAGAGATCCAAGGCTCAGCACATCACCCAGGCATGCAGCCCAGAAATGTATCATGTGTACTCAGAGGATAAATCCAGCCCAACAGAGGAAAAATCATTTCAGTCCCTCCTACCACCATTTAAAGACAAAAACTACACAAGTGACCCTGGAGAAGGAGCACTGCACAGGTGGGACCCCCAGTCGTGGGCTGCAAGTCACCAGCACTGAAGGGCAAATCTGAAAGAATTCGTCTGTGCTTGTAACACCCCCCACACCTTGCAAAGCAGCCAGCCAAGAACGGCCAGTTCCACACACTTTTAAGCATGAAACTGTTCATTATCAGCCTGGATCCACAGGAAGGTATACTTAGCACAGGCTTTTCCATTACAAATGAAGGCTTCGCATTTCCCAAGGTGAACAGCTCTGCTCTTGGAGGTGTGAAGACTTCAGGATTTCTGCCAGAAGAGGCCTTGATTCAGAGCAAGGTGTTTACATACACAGCCAACCCTGAGCACATGGAGAATATCCATTGATTTGAAGTTATGATAAAATATATTATTTATCTGAGGTCAGAGTTTCTGAACTGAATATTTTGCTGGAAGCAGACCCATTAAAAAAAAAATTAAGAATATGTGTGGGGGGAGAACCCTGCTTTCTACTCCACTGGATTTTAATTTTTCCTAATCTTTATGACCATTAAAGCCTGAACAATTTGAAGGCATATAAACCATGCATGCAGGCTGAATACACGGAAAGCAATACAGCCTGCCAGCTACTTTTGTTCTGCCTCACAGAACTTCAACATTTTAAAATTATATTCACTCCCTTTCTTCATCTTTAAATTCTACTGAGTCAGTATTTTATTTATGAGTGGCAGCCATAAAAGTAGGTGGCAAAAGATATATTTTATTTATTAAATATAAATAGGCAGCAAATCTAAATTAACTGGTGGAAAAGCTTTCACTTTGGAATTTTTTATATTTGAGCTCTTATTAATGTTACATTGATGTCATGTATCATCTTAGCATATACTTCATGCTTTCGGAAGTGTGACATAAGTGGAAGATGAATATTAATATTGCTACTGTTATTTCTACCTTCTCTACCAATACTGATGACTACCACTTCCACTAGAATAGAACAGATAATAAAGCCATCTGAAAACAGCCTCTCATTTATTTTATTTTCATTGTTTTACATCAAAAGCAACAATACACATTGTCTAAAAATTTTGGTGGTATGTCAGGTAATATTCCAGCTGTTCATTAGCTTTGGGTGGATCCTGGGGAGGGCGTCTGGTGTTAATTTGTTTGACAAAAGACATTATTAAACACTTAGTACAAAAGGTATTTCACCTTTTATTCTCACTATTCTCTGTCTCAACTGCAAACCAGATACCTCACCCTGCCTGTCACACACGTGCACCAGGTGTCCCATGCATAATTATGCAGTGTTTCTCAGAAACACTGAGCCTGGAGGAACTTTTAATTCTTTGGAGGTGGAGAAGAAAATTCTCTTGTCTTCATGATCAGATGAGGAATCCACTTTCAAAAAGAAAAAAAATAATAATTTTTAAGGATTTAAAAGCTTTGACTCATTTTCCAATCAATCATTTTCATTAACAAGTGCCTCTAAAATGCTGCTGCTATGGAAAAATATTTCAACCTGTCAAGGGCTTTCTTTCCTTTCTCCCTCCTGTACCCAATTAAAGCTGCTTCTGCAGTTATTCCACTGTCTGAAGAAGGCTGTGCCTTTTTCAGACATATCCTTCCCTGTGGAGAACTGCCATTTATTTGCAGCTCCGAGGCACTAAACCACAACAACTCCTATTTGAGAGCTGTGAAAACTCTTTTGGAGGCAGAATTGGGGAAAAAAGTGCCCAGCAAACCAGTTTTCCTGTCACATTGTGCTGGGATAAAGTTGTACGAAAACTTGTTTAAAAAAGCTTGCTTGAAATGATCCAAATTGGATGTAGCTAGTTGATCTGACTACTAATAAATGGATAATACATAATAATCTCCCATTAAGCAGAAGAATGAGTTAATGTATTGTAATCAAGTGAAACTGAGTCTCAAGAAGCACTTTCCTAAATATGTGCAAAGTGAATCGGGGGAGTATTTTCAGTGCAAATTCATTCAAAACTGTCTTCCAACTCCTGTTTCACTTGCTTATTTACAGGTGCTTCACTGTGTGGCTCCTGATCTCTTAGCAGATGCCATTATAGTTCTGAAAACAACTTGAGAAACAGTGAAGAATTTCTTAGGCAGTGAAAACTCATGGAAATTTGTGAAACTTGGTTCCCCCAGCTGTCATCTATCTCCCTCTCCCTCCCTCAGCTTACTTGGTCAAAATGTTGACTTAAGAATTTATTATTTCCAATTTAATAATTTCAGTAATTCTCTTGAACATTGCAAACCACTGAAACTCTCTCTGAAACCTCACAAACATTCCTTTGGGTCCAACAAATGCTCCTCACACAGTTTTTCTTCTGGCTCTTCACCAAACCTTAGACCCAAAAGGGATATTTGGGGTCACCATCTCCACAAATGAGGAAAGAGATGCTGAGGAACAAATCAGCCTTTTACTGGCTTTCCCTAAGGCCAAAAGAGAGCAAAACCAGCACTTCCATTTATCCCAGCTCCTGTGCAAAGCCAGTGTCTGTCCCAAGCCAGCAAAATTCACATTGTCTCCTTGCACAACTCAAGTGATTTCCCACCCTAGGGGAGGCTCTGTATGAAGCAATGCTGATGCAAAGTCGCTGGAGGATCTGACCTAATATTTCCTTTACTATCACTGAGATAATGACCTGCTTCTGGGTGGGGAAAGGAAGGGGGAAGAGCAAAGCTGGGGTTGACTCTGTGACTGCTTTGTACACGTTTAGCAATGCCTGTTGTGATAGGACAAAGAGCAATTGTTTTAAATTAAAAGAAGGTTGACTTAGATTAGATATAAGGAGGATGTGTTTTACAGTAAGGGATGTGTTTTACAGAGAGGTGGTGGATGCCCCATCCCTGGAAACATTCAAGGTCAGATTGGAGGGGGCTCTGAGCAACTTGATCTGATGCAAGATGTCCCTGATCATGGCAGAGGGTTTGGACTACATGTCCTTAAAGTGTCACTTCTATCCTAAACCACTCTATGATTCTGTGTTTCAAGGCTGTATATATCTATGCATAAGCAGCACAGGAACTCTTCCTCTCCCAGCTCTAATCATTTATGAGGTACAGAGCACTGAGACCAGTGCCCTTATGCATAATGGAAATGAGGCATAAATAGGAAAGAGCTGGTTTTGTCTTCTTTGTTAACAATCTCCCTCTCCCCCTCAGAGGAAAGACATCAGCTAGATAATTTATTAGAAAATATCATCATAGTGTAACATGGTATGTACTATCCTTTGGGGGTTGAAAATCAAATATTCACTTGTCACTGGAAGGATTGATTTAATTGATACATATAACGATTCACCGTATTGCTTTAAATTTTTAAAGCTATGTGGGCTGGATTTTTCATATTAAAAAGACGTGGGTTTTAATTCAGATAACTGGGAGCAATCACCACACTGGCATGCAATAGTTCATGAGCTTTAGACCCCAAATACAAGCAATACCTACTGCTCAGAGGGTTGTGCAGCTCTGGGACCAGGCACATCCCTCACAGCTGCTGGCACCTGTTTGTCAGCCATGGGATCCCCCCCAAAATCAGCAGGGGCTCCAGCCAGCTGGCAAGTGTCAGGCACCAAGAAATTCCTCCTCGGCCCCATGGCCAGGGAAACAAGGGCAACAGGCCACGCTCCTGAAATCTGAGATTTCAGCTAAACCCAAGGAAGGATTTTGAGCCCAAGTGAGACCTCCCACAACGGGCACAGCACCGTGTGCTCTACCCCAGCACAGAATTTGGTCTTGGTGAGGAGGGATGCGGGGTTTTTAGGTTTAAATGAGTTATTTATTAATTTCCCACTAACCACTATGTCATTCAGAAAGCAAAGAGAGACAGTCTAAAGCACAGATCACTCTTGCAGGGGTAACCAGGCCTCCCAGAGCAGAGCTTGCTCACTTGGTTTGCCCCATAACTCAGCAACACCCATCCTCCGGGAGCAACAAGTGACAGGGAGGTCACAGCAACAGGTTCAGCATTCCTGTTTCCAGGGATTTACTAATCCCCCATACCCAGGGAAAAGAAGGATGGAGGAAGGAAGATGTGTTGAAAAGGTTTTCATGAGCACATGTTTTCCCGGCAGCAGGATGGTCTGGTACTGGAAAACCTTCCCTTATCCTTGGGCAGGTATAAATTAATCTGGAGTTTCACCTACAGAGACCAACAGAGCCTGCACCTTGCTTTGGTCTCTGATCAGCTCAGGGACTACTCTCAGGGACTGTATTTAGCAGAGTTCGCCAAACCAATGTCTGTAACTTAATTACAAATGCCTATTTTCAGTTAACCAAAACTAATCCACATATTTCTGTCAATGTATGTTTTTATTAGAAATATTTGTTTTCAAAATTTAAAAAAAAAAAAAGTGAAAACCAAAAACATTTTTAAATGCTTTTTCTTTTCCTCCAGATAGAAATGACCTTCATTTTGCAGTTTGTGCTTAACACAAAGAAGAATCTAAATATTTCATTTTTAGTATATAAAACCTTAGATTTGTTTAAAAACAGAGTGAGGTACTTTCATCTAAGGGAGGGAACAAAAAACCCAAACAAATCCATTTCATAATAACCCACAATTAAATGTATTGCCAGTTTTTCACTTGGCCAGTGACCTTGAAAATCATAACTCTAGTTTAGGGTCTGTCTGTCTGTCTCTCCTCTAAGTGACAGCTAATGAATCAGATATGTGTCCTGGCACAGAATTACAACTACATCCTTCTGATACTACAATTTTACAGACATTTCTTATACAAACTCACATTCTTATGCTTCTTGAGGTAGTAATTTTTCTGACGGTGTTGTTCCAAACCCATTCTTTAAACAACTCCAGTATTTAACTGCTGCAGTGTGTTTAAGAAGGAAACTCAGCCGCATTGGGGTTTTTTTACAATCTCTTTCCAGTCTGTATCTGTACTACTAATGAATAGTGACATCAAACACATAAATTAGACTGTAGGCTGCAGATAATTAAATTGAGAAAGTTGACAAAAATAAACTATATCAACTAAATCCCCATTTGCAAACTATTATATGTAGTCTTCAAGGTTTCAACAGAACAATAGATACAATGGGGGGAATATAGCAAGGTTTAAATTTCACAGGGATGATTTTATATTCTATCTGCACTGTGAGCAAGTCATGTTGCATCAGATCAAATCCTGACTTCATTCCATTGTGAAAAAAAAAAAAATCTATTGTTGCCACCCTTTCCCTCTACTTCTTCATTATGAGGATGTAATTTATCGAAGTGCCCCTGAGAGTTTGCAGCACAGAGTGGCTGTAGCTTCATATATTTCAAATGGCTTCTTTGTTGCAGCTCTAGTGCTTAATAGGAAGATAATGAAAATATGGAAATTAAATTAATTTGGTGTCAGGGCTGAAAAGAATAGTTTCTTTAATTTGCAATACTGCGAGGTTAAGAACAAACTTTGAAGAATGAAAAAGGAAATTTGATTGCTACATTCTTCTAGGGAAGCTGGTAGGATGGCATTTCTCCATTATCCTGAGCTTGGAAAGAGATCAAGTGTTTTGCATATCACTTACTAATGGTAGGGATCTAGATTTTGGATAGCATGGGAAAAAAAAGGTTAGTATTTCCTCGGTTAGGTTAGTATGATATGAAAAGGCAAGATATTGATCAGTGGCATTCCGAGGAGGAAAACCAAAGTTTGAGTGAATAAGAACAAAAAGAAGTGCATGGATGGTCCTAAAATCTCAGTAATATCTATTACCCCTGTGAAACAGAGCTAAAGGCAAATTCCTTTCTAGCTTTTTCAAACTATGCTTCATTATCTCAGGAAATTCAAAATTCGTGATTGGTGCCAGACACTAATTTCTGAATTGAGAAGAACTTTGCAACAGTGTGTAGAGTCTTGTTTCTGGGTGTGAGCAGCAGTGAAAGAGAGAGCCCATCCCATGGGATGCACTGGGGTATCAGCAATCCCTGCTGCCCAAGTACTGCACTTGGATGCCATCCTACACTCAACACAGTTCCCCTCCCTGGGTCAGTACAGGGCACTGTGCCAACACTCTGATCTCAAATCCAGCAAGTCAGACAATGCTTGAACGAGTCTGCTCCACTCCATCTCAATGCTGACTCCTCTAAGAGTCCAGCAAACTCTGATTCTCCATTGAAATCCCATCATGCAGATTAAAATAAACCAGCTCACCCCACAGACACACGGTGCTTGCCTACTCAGTATGATCACACTGGTCATTGAGGTACTTTACACAAAGTTTCCCTCAACCTCTGGTTAAACAAAGAATATCCCAGCAGTCTTTGGAGAAAGATGTTACACACCAGCTTGCATCCTTTATGAGTCTGGAAGGCAGTTAACAGGATGCTAAATGAAACACTAATCACTCAGGCAGACAAAATGCTACTGCTACCCAAAATTGTGTTTTTCTCATTGTAGACACAAACCAGCTATATTAAACCTGTAAATATGATGGTGATTAATAATATTGTGACTTTGTGTCTGCTCACAACTGCTATTAGGAGCCAGCTCCTGCCTATTGAGGCACCTGAGGCTGGAGCCCCCCTCACTCGATAGACAGGGTGAATATTCACTGCTGCTGTCACTTGCCACCTGCTGATACCTCGCAGACCATAAGTGTGAATTGGCCAGTGCTGTACTTATCTGGGATTTATAGCAGTCACATGCACTCATACCTTTCAAACACTATAAACATACCAGGGTTTCTAAAGCTGGATCAGAGGCTGTCCAAACAACTGCCTCACAAATATTTCTTTCTACAGTTTCAGAATATGAGAAATGCAGCATATTAAGCTTGTCAGCTCTTTCTTTCAGTACAATTTCTCTATCTTGTCTTCTCTGTGTGCTTCCAAAAACTGACATATAAATATGAATAATAAAGAAATCTCTAAATTATGCGAATAGAACAAAATAAATTTGGGATGATAAACCACTGTGCTTCAAAAGGAAAGCCAACGACTTCTAGCCAAGTTTTCAACAGGGCAACAAACAGAGAAATTTGTTTCAGAGCTTCAAAAAAGACTTGAGCTCATCTCAAAGAGCTGGCCTTGAGCTGAGGAAGAAATCCCCCCTCTTCCCTTTGTGGCCACCCAACATTGCATCTGGTACTTCCCGTGGTCAAAGCAGGATGAAACAGCAGATGGATCCACACAACTACAGTCGTGGTTCCTCCTGGCAATATGGGTAGAAGTGTAGGATAATGAGAAACTATTAGTAGAGCTGACTTTCTCCAAAGGGGAAGGACACACACCAGCCCTCAGCCAGCAGGAGTCTGTCACCATCTTCAGGCACAGTCCCAGGCAGGAGACAGCACTCGATGGGACAATCAGCCAAAAAGTGAAATCAAAGCAATCAGTGACTTTGCTAAACTTGGCCAGGATTGCAGAGCTCGTTATTTCCTGAAATAAACCACAGAAACAGCAGGATCTCAAGTGGTGAGCATGACTCTGTGGAAGGGGTACAAAGAGCTATGAAACTGTTGCAGCAGTCTTTTTTTTTTCTCTCTCTCCACAATTTTCATCCTCATTTCTTAGAATCTTCCTCAGAATAGTTGAGATATGAAGCAAGCATTGGCAGGAGCTCCTCTGTACTTTTTCATTCCCTCCATGTGGAAGAGATCCTTGTACAAACTTCATTACACATTGCTGGAACAATTCTGGGGTTTGAAGACTAGAGAGAACCAGTGAAATCTTGGCTCCATTAAAACTAATTGCAAAACACTTGTTGCCGAAATAGGCCCAGGATTTATCTCAAATGTAAAAAAATGAAAATTATGACAAGAAAATGCCAAGCAGAAATCTAGTCTGAGAACACCACATATCAGGAGAAAACTCATGCAAGGATTCCACTAACATTAACACTACTGTCACGATCATTATAATGGGAGAGTAAGATTCTGAATTACTTAAATTAAGCAAAGATATCTATCTGTTTAGCATATTCGTGACTGCAGTACAATATATTTCAACACTGTGGTTGCAAAATAATCTTTATTTTTTGCCATGGGAGATTACTCAAACCACAATAACGTGTTTTTCCAAATTAAATAGATAACTTTACAGACTGCTGGGTAATAAAATACAAATAAACATGGAAGACATACCTTATTAAAAAATTAGCTTGTCATTTTTCAGGCTCTTCTTTTGATTTGCAAGTTAATAAAACCCACAGCCAGTTGCCATAGGGAGGATAATTAATTATCCATCTATAAAATTAATGTTGGGGGGTGAGGAGGCTTTCACTTGAAATATTCATAGCACATAGCAGAAATATTCCAGCAGTAGAGATGGTGAATTAGAAGTCTCCTACAGTTGAATCTCCTTAAAAAACCTGTAATTTAGGTGGGTTTTTTTGACTGAAAGACTGTTTTGATGGTGATAAAAGCTGGTCAAAAGAATTTACCCTATTTACCAGATCTCTTACTAAATGTAGTCACCTGTTTTCTCCAGAAGGACCAATAATTGCACCACTAGATTCAGACAATGAGCTGTTCAAGCTGCAATACCTGTTCTCCAGTGTATTTTTAAATGGAACTAGTGCCAGCCTCAGGTTCCTCTGAGCAGCAGTACAGCACATTGAGAACCATCTGAGCAACCTCCTGCCACTCACATGGATGCCCCTGGATCAGCTGCACCCATTGAGCCTCCAGGAGTTGACTCCAAGCACGGCTGGGCGAGCACAAGACCCCCAGAGACATAGCTGGGTGTAAAGTCAAGCAAATCTCTCTGGCACATCCCAAAGATCAACTGAAGAGAGGTCAGTGAGAGAATTTGGTCCCTAACCTAGTATTAAGTTCCTACCCATGAAAACCAGGAAGCCAGAAAAAATTAATAAGAGGAGATAACAATGTCACCAAATGCTGTGTGAATATTTTAAAACTGAATATTTATTCCAAAGTGAATTAAGGCAATTTTAACGCTACATGAATGCTTCCCCCCCAGAAGGTTTGAATAATCCACTAATGTGGAGATTTAGTTAATTTGAACCATTTTCTCCATATCCTTTTGCAGAACATTACCACGTCTTTAAACTTGCAGTGATGCTTCTAATGAGAAAGCAGGTAACTGTAGAGTAGTTCTTGTGACTGAACATATTCCCACATCTATTAAAAAATTTAATAAAAGACATAACTAACTCATTATCCCATAGAATAGTAAAGAGCTGCTAAATAAGTACCTAATTTTTGAAGTCTTGCTTGGATCACATTTATGCTGCTAAGAAAATGGATATGAATATTCTTCATCCTTCCAAATTCTTCAGATATTATATTGTTAATTTTGCATCACCATTACACAATGTACAGAGAACACCATGGCCCCAAAGAGGTCACCATCCAAAGACAGGAGATGACAGGAATACTCAGAAAGAGGAAAAATTACAAGGAAACTGTGAGATCAAGATGATGACCATGGCATGCAGCCTCCATAGACCTAATCATTATCATTAGGCAGCAGGGTGAAAAGTGTGGACTTCAAGGTTGATAATGGCATTGCTGTGTGAGGGCTGATGGTGGCTTTCCTCCAAGAGTGAGGGATTGCCTGAGAGAAAGGAGCAGAAATGTGTGATTGAAAATGTAATGAGCAGGTGATGAAGGCCAACATTATGGGCTGATTGGAGGCAGGAACTTTGATCTCGTTTGATACAGACTGTAAGATAAGAGGGGAAGAGTCTGTGAAAGCTCTACAAAGTGAGGAAAAGTGATTTGGTGGATTAGAGAGAGGAATGAGTACATGGATAATACAGTCACAGTGATAGATTCAGTTCCTATAACTGAGCCACATGGCATCAGTCAAAGTCAGAGGAAAAAAGATGTTGCTGAAATATGAAATAAATAATGAAATAAAAGCTACCACCTGGACACGAATTTTATTTAAACCAGTAGATAGAAAAGACCACTGCCACAAAAATTATACAAGACGTAGACAAAATGTGGATGTAAGACTTGCAGAGCTACCAGAGTCTAAACATTGCTTGGATGAGAGACATCTGTAATAAGCAAAAACATCATGGTGATGTTTCAACCATAAAAGCATTCAGGACTGTAAGTTAAGAAAATTTCAACAACAATCTTGATCTGATGTCTAGACATTCACAAGGCGCTGTTAGAGGCCCATATTTTAGTTTGGCAGGAAGGTCTGCAGAACATAGTTGAAGGAGCTGTCAGAGATGAGAGCATCATTCTGTCCACGTTCTCACTTGTGAGACTGCATTTTACTGCCACAGAACTGGCCATGCCCAGACAGAATTAACCAGAGATGCTCTTCTCCCCATCACATTTTTAAGCTTTCAGGGCTTCACTTTGACAAATATTCCATTGGGAACAGCATCACTGTTCCTCTTACTGTGCCTCACAGTTCTACTGGCTGCAGTCATCTATGAAATGCCTCAAAGAAAAATGCAAAGCTCTTCTGCACTGTTTGGCCTCTTTCTGGAGAGGACATCTACTACACTAAGAGTGTTATTAATTGCATCTCATAAAAGAAGGGGAAATACACCAGATGATAAAATGTTATTTTTTCATGGAGTCTAATAAACTCACATTATTTTAAAAGTAAATAAATGAGGCTGCCATTCTAAGAAAGAAGCCTCAGTTTATTGCCATATTCAAGCCTTCATTTATCACAAAATTTCCAGTTCATTCTCCCCCTCCCACTAAAATAATGTTATAAATAAGAATCTGAAGATCTAAATCCCACTTAACTCTGCAGAGATTCATTTTGCTAAACTGCTGAGGGTTTTGCTAAACATTACCTGAGGGTTGATGTATTTTAAACCCCACTGAAACAATTACTTTGTCCTTATGCTGTTTTCTGAAGTTAGAAGGAAAATGTAAGGGTTGAGATTTGCTCTCCAGCAGGGCAGGTAACATCCCACCACAGTTTCTACAGGAGCCATCTTCTTAAGTGAGGATTTTTCAACTAACTAACCTGCCCAAGCAATTCTTGATTAAGGAAAGAGAAAAATTATGTGTGTTCTATCATTGATCCAGTCAGTGACAGTGTCCAACACATCGCTCTGGGGATGTTTACTGTGACATTCTCCATTTTTGCCTCTAAGAGGACCTCTATTCATTTACCAAAAATACTTCTGAGTGATACATCATCCCTGATTGTTAATGTGGCATTTACAAAATGCCAGTCCTGCATGAAACATGTCAGGATAACAGCTTCACAGATAGAAATCTGCTTTTCTGACCCTTAGGATTCATATAATCTGGACAACAAAGACACTAAAATGATGAGGATTTGGAAGTTTAAGTATCTCATTTGCAAGCACAATTAGGTATTTACATTCCAGAATATCACTGAATTTCAGCCTGCGGAAAAAGCTGGTTGCAGAAAGAAAGACCTTGTGAAGACAGATAACAGGACCCTAAAATTTGTATCACTCTTTGGCAGGAGTATCATGACCTTCTGCTCATAAGTTTGTAATCACATTATCATTTACTTCTGCCACCTCAGAAATCCATGTCAAGCTGCTTCTATCAATGCTTTTTCCAGCTGATGGTTGTTAGATCCAGCTCAGGAAGAAATTCATCCTTAACATTATTCCCCCTATTTACACTATGATGTCTTGTGCAATAGTTTTTCCCAGTTTCCCAGCTGCTTCCAGCAATGATGTGGTGGGAGATGTCCAGCCTACAGGGACCAGGGGCCTGTAATACAGATCTACCCCCTTGAGGAATAAAAAAGATGAAAACAATTGAGTTCATAGTCAACCTGGTCTGTCAGGAGAGAAGAGCTTCTGCAACTTGACACTCTGCAAACTGAGGATTCCCATTGGCATCCTCATTTTCCATAGTGCAAACCTGTTACCTATTCCTTATTCAAGTAATTGAAGGACTTTTGAGGAAGTAACATCAGGGCATCCCCATTTCACGTCAGCCAAATTAAAAAAAAAAAGCACACACCACTAGCTGGATTGCTCAGACACATCTGCTGCTGCTCCTCTCACCACCATAAAGGATTCTTCAAAGACACAGTGGAGGTTCATTAGCAAACACTGCATGGGTAAAAAAAAAGCCAGTTCATCAGCTTATACCTACACTAGGAGCAAATAGAGGTCTTCCAATATCTGCCTCAGCTACTCAATCAACAAAGGATTTACTGGGAAAAAAAATAATTTGCAAGACACTGTCATATTATCCAGCAAGGACACTGTTGTGTTCTACTGGATTATAGGATGGCTGTCCTTGCTCACTCATCCCTCACAGCACACTTGCACCTTCTCTTGGCAGTAACAGAGCAAGACAGGCCCATATTGAGCACTAGTGAAGCCAGACAAGAAGAAACTAAAACGTTACATTGTGTTTTCCAGATAAAATTTCACTACTGAAGATTTGAAAAGCCTGAACACCAATTACTCCATTCATTCTGCCCTACAGAGTGGCTAATGGATATGGATAACTGTGAGTAACAAAGCACAGTCTCCCTCGAACGGGAGGGATGCTCAGCCCTGTAGAGCTGGAGCATTTGTCATTGATAGGCAGAAGGTGTTATAAGAGAGAGAGCAACTCTTCTTCCATAAATTCCCCCTCTTTGGCAGAAGAGGTCATAGGAGCCTCATGCTGAACCATGACTTACTTTTGTGACTGCAGAAATGTGGAGTGAACCCTGGCATGGACTTGCAACAAATGTCTGCGGGGACTTGTCAAGCAAAAGAACATTTCCCTGCATTTGTCAGTCATGCTAATGTGCTCCTTGCCAGCATCACCAGCCAGCTCTAGCTATGCCAGTTCCTTTGGATGGCTCCAGTTTTTAGCCATACAAAAGGACGTTTCCACTATTTTGCTGTTCCTCTGCCTCAACCATCCCCTTTTGCACAGGGGCTGCCAAAACAGGGCTATATGAAATGTTTATTACTATCCACCTTGTCTCCAGGAGAATACCAGGAAAGGTAGGAGAGAGGTTGGAGCCAACAGTTCCTCAAACTACCCAGCTGAGAGAAGACTTGCCGTTCAGCTACCAGAAATCCTGCCTAGGTGGCAACAACCCAAAGCTGTCAGATTTATAATAGGAGATATTGTAAAATATAGAGGACAAAACTCACTGATGATGATAGCAATTTGGTTGGGGCGTACCTATAAATCTAAGTCCGTAATTCAATATTTAACCTGGCCAAGGAACAGCTCAAAAATATTCCTTCCATAGAGGCCCAAAACATAAATGCTGTTAAGTTTAAAAATCGCATTTCCCTGTATTTTGTTTCAAGATTGACAGATGCAGTTTATTCTTCCAATTCAAGAAGCCAGAAAGGTTTAAAAAAAAAAGGACTGAAATAAGAAGCAGAAAAACTTGCAGAATAAGATCTGTAGAGAGATACCAGTTTGTCTTGCACAGGTGAAGACGTGGCTGAATTATTATAAACCTCCTCTGTCTATCTTCGGTAATTTCTGAAAGATTGCTATTTAACATTCCAAAGGCTTTTAGTTTAAAACCTTATTTTATTTTAGTAAGGAAAAAAAATAAAGAAAATTGGTAGATAAGTTATACCTCTAGTGTTCATTCAGACTTTAAGTTCTGTAATTGGCCAAATGACTAAACCATGTCTGTATTTAGCATTGCACTCTAAAACAATAATTAAGCCATGAGTTTCCATGGCTAATGGAGCTCTATTGCCAGAACAATACAATTATATATTAAAAAATACCACGGAGAAAAATGAGATCTCACAGTAAGCATGGTTCCCTACACACACACTCTCCACAGGAAAGGTCCACATAACCAAGAAAATAAACATTTTTTCACAAGAGTACCTTGGATGAACTGGTGAAAAAAACCCAAAGTTCTCGGCCTTTAAGATTTGCAAAAATCCTCCATTTTTGCTGAAAACTGAATGTCTGTTTCATTTCATGACAGGCACTGACAAACTTGATTTCCTTCTTCGTAAATGTTATCAAACAGAGAAATATTATTTTCCAGTTTGGCTAATGGATGTCAGATACAACCAGAACTGTGCTTTCATGTAAAATTCATAATAGAAATCCTTGCAGCCTTCTGATTAAGATCTGTGTATATTTCCCTACTAAGTCAAATTACTTATCTCCCTCATACATAAATATAAATAATTGTTGGCTAAACACAACTGCTTTTATTAATCAAATGCAAATGCTCTCTTCTCAATATGAAAATTATTTCTCACAAAGTATTAATCAGGCTCTTCCAAATGAGCATTTTTTGCACTCCAATTCAGCATGGAGAGTTATGCTCAGGTGACATGGTGTTGTCACCAAAAATCGGGAAATAAACTCTCCAGTCGGTTTTTTAGGTTAAAAAACCAACATTACTTCATTAACAGTGTGCTGGTGCAAGGGGAGAGCTCCACAGAGCTTGCACACACAGTAACCTAACAGACCAGGTTATATTCATGAAACTAATATGTATTCATCACATTTCTGTTACATATTCATTACCTTTCCTGAATACATGCATATATACTAATTATTTCCATGAACTTATCTGGATACGAGTAGAGGACTTTTGAGGGTCTTTGGTGGTTATTTGGGAACATACCATTCCCCAGGATTCCCTTTTATGGTCCCAGACCTTCTGACATATCTTCTTTCCTTGAGAATATCGCAAATATGTTGTCAGATCATGTCGTACTTCTCTTATTATTTACCCCAGCACTACCTCTTTGTTCTCAAAACTAAGACATCTACTAGTACATATTAATCACTGATATAAGCAAATAAGGAAGCATTAGTTGGCACAAGACTATTGGTTGCAGTTGTAGGAATCAAACACCATTGTACTGAAGTTTTCCAACATCATCTCCCACTACTGCATAGATTCTTTTTGGGGTTTTTTTGAAGTATATAGTTTGTTCAGTAACAGTGTATCCACACTAATTACACATGCAGTAACTCTACCATGAGGTCTGAAGTCATCTTTACTTTGAGGGTTTATGTCTATATCCACATGATCAAGTCAGATAGCTTTAGTTCAGATCCACATTATCACACATTGTGGATGCCCCATCCCTGGAAGTGTTCAAGCCTGGGTTGGATGGGGCACTGAGCAGCCTGATCTAATGGAAAGTGTCCTTGCCCGTGGCAGGGGAGATGAAACACGATTATCTTCTTCCAACCTATTTTTAATTAACTTATAAACAAATTAATTAATTTGATTAACCCTGTTTATGAATCTATGAAGTAACGTTCTCCAAAAATATTTACCAATTTAGGCTGAAGTTATACTGGATACACCTGTTAGGTGCTGCTCAGATTATAGACTCAGCTGTCAGTTATGAGGAGTTTAAAACAACTGAAGCACACACTCACATTACCCTGACACACAAAAGTCAACTCCAGGTTTTGCTCTAAGGATGTTCTTGAACAGGTCCTTTATTCTAAGTCCATTT
Source organism: Calyptomena viridis (assembly GCA_013390005.1). Taxonomy (NCBI): domain Eukaryota; kingdom Metazoa; phylum Chordata; class Aves; order Passeriformes; family Eurylaimidae; genus Calyptomena; species Calyptomena viridis. The sequence continues at coordinate 47,330 of WEIV01021069.1, forward strand.
ATGTTATAAAACAGCATTGCTAATGAGCATCTTCTGGAACCAGCTGGACTGCCCAGCCTTCCACTTGACTCAGCTTTTCAGTGGGGTTTTTCACACATTTTCATATACATTAGGCATTCACATCACTAGGATCTCACATCACTAGGCATTCACAGGATCTGTTTGTTGCTGTGCACATTTCCTTCCTACCACTGAGATATGAATGGGAAAACAAAATGACAGAGGATCTATGTTCCAGAGGTTTGAGCAAATGAGGAGGGAATAAGAAAGGCAGAGTTAGTTTCTGAGGCAATTTCCAAGCCAAAAATATAACTGGCTCTCTTTCCATCTTGTTCTGAACATGAAAAAAGCAACTTAAGGCATTTCAAAAGAAAAACAAAAATTCCTTTCCAGGAGCAGCAAATAAGGTACCTAAAAGAACCCACACACAGAGAGGCATCTGTGAAAGCCCTTAATCCTTTGAGAAACTAAGTTGCTTTCCACTCCATATTCTGGCTTTTGTGTACTACAATGACATCCCAAGCTCTCCCAGTATGTTGCAGTAGAAATCCAGGTGTCTCCTTCAGAGCTGTGGATCCAGAGCATTTTGTCATGGATGGACAGCATATTGTCTTAGTTCCTTTGGGAACTTGGACATTCCATTTACCCAGGACTTTTACCTTCCCATGCAGAACTGGTGAATATTTGACAGATATTTATGAATAATCTCAAAATCTGCAGAGGAAAATTGTAATACCAGGTGCATGTTGTTATTTCTCATAACTAGAGCAAAAGGCTCCAAGAGCTTCTAGGATCTAAAACAGGTGTTAATGACCTCTGGCAAACCACTAATACGTGTTGGTTTCCACAGATGCAGAGTTTAAAGAGAAAGGTACAAAGGGGGAGGTACTAACAAATAGATCAGTAAAATCTTCCTTAAAGGAGACAAGACATAAGCAGAATTAAATGGTTTGAGACCATGAGATAGCTGGGAAAATTGTGAGATGATTCAAAAAGAGATTTACAGCCTGGATAGAGTTTCTGACTGATAGATATTTTGTTTCATCACTGGAAAATTCCACAGGGAAAGAAATCCAGCACACATGAAGGAATGGGAACACCCTAGTTCGCTACTGAAAGCTGATATGAAATAGTTCACACAGATGTATTAGTAGATACAAGTTTACATCAAGACAACATCTCTGAACACATGATCTCACTGGCTATAAAATATATTGCAATAGCAGAAGGGAGAGAGAACTGAGGGAAGGATGACTGCAGAGTGTCTCATGGAGGTGCTCAGAAATACTAATAAGCCTCAGATACCTCTTCAACTGCCTTAGTTTGCACAAGAGCATTTTCTCAGTACAGTAGAAAAACGTATAACCAGAGGAGAATCAAATAATCAGAAATTCAATTAGATCTAGAGCAAAGACAAAGAAATGGCCTGCAAGACAATGTCCAGCCACATACAGTCTATAACACAACATATTTTGCAGCATTAAAGAGACAAGTGGATTGTGTGAGATAGCTGGAGATGGGATCATGAAACCATCAGCAATTGTGTGCAGCTGCAGGATTAGGTAAGCACCAGGAGTTGC